>JAUESI010000003.1:1818262-1836871 GCA_032275145.1 Synergus laeviventris
CAATATTCTTTCGAATACACAAATTTTTTAATAAATATATAATATTCTGCAATTTTTACGACCGAAAATCTATTTAAAAAATACAATTAAACTTTTTAAAAAATAGGTGTGGCTACCCTTTTGAAAAAAGTGGTACAGGTTGATTACTTGATTGGTTTCTGATATATTAAAAGAAAACGAGTTTTGGGGTTAAAATTGAGGGGTGGATTTCACCCCTCTTATTTTTAATGTACTACAACATATGACAGTATTATCAAAATACCTTCCTTGTCAGTGGATTTTCACTGCATGACATTTTGAAGAAAGAAAGTCACAAAAAATCAGTGAACTTTCACTCATTCAATTTTAGCAATTTAAAAATTGTTTAACCTTAAGCATACTAGGTTTGAAAAAGCTTCACATATTTACTGTGCATAATATTTAATTTACTATTTTCAGTGGGATTAATTATCGGTATCGATGGAGGTCAAATCGAGAACGAAACTATCTTAATCGAAATGTTTCCATACGCAGTGAGCCTACAACGCAATGATCAACACACTTGCACTGGGAGTATAATATCTTCGAAATTTATTTTAACCACAGCATCTTGTGCTCTTCTATCAGCAGACAAATATACCATTCGTGCAGGTTCGCAAGATATAATGACTGGAGGAAGTACCCACAGGATTGAAAGAATAATTCTTCACGAGGATTATGCTTTTAATGGTCTGGATATAAACGACATTGCCTTACTTGAGGTCAAAGAGCCTTTTAAGTTTGATAAAACTCGTGCCAAGATTCCACTTGCCGAGGAAGAAACTCCATCTGGCACTTTGGCGACCACTGTTGGTTGGGGGAAATCCAACGAAGCCGCTGATGGATCTCCAATCAAATTTCAAGCTTCATCTGTACCCATAATTGACAAGACTAAGTGTAAAAACCGTGTGGAAGATGTTAAATTAAAGACTGAAAATCTCATTTGTACTGGCTTTGCTGGCAAAGACTTTTTCAATGGTGTTTCTGGTAGTCCATTGGTTTACAATGGTCTACAAATTGGCATCTTCTCTTGGGGCTTTTTAACTGAACGTGCCGAGAGACCTGACGTTTACACCGACGTGGCTAAATACATACCTTGGATCAAGAAATACGTCCTCGATCTTTAAATGCTTTTAAAAAAGTCTCTCAAGAATTATGTATCAATGAGAATTTAGAAACGATACATCGTATTCATAGACTTATATGTGTATAATAAAAATTTCGAAAATCAATTGGTGATATCTATCTCTTCCTATCCTTCAGTCTATCATTGTGCCTGGTAATATGTAGGTCCACCAAAATTCCGAATACGTCATCATTTTGGGCTTTTTTGAGCTCCTATACTTTTTTCAAAAAATAAATTTTGCTGTAGAGGTGATAGCTTACATTAAGCATTACATTAGGTGTTAAATAACAAAGTAAAAAAATCAATTCTGCCATAATTTTGGGCTCCTGAATTCCGCAAAAACCGACTCTCCAAAAGCAAGCCTTAGGTTCAAAACTCAACCCTCATTGGCCACGCAGATATGACTTTGCTGAAAAATAACTGAAAAATAACAGCCCAACAATCAGAGACTCTATTTCCTTCTCAAAAAGTAAAAAAAAATTTATTTTTCAGCAAAGAGGGTTGAGTTTGGAACCTAAAGGTTGCTTTTGGAGAGTTGAATTTTCTGAAATTCAAGAGCCCAAGAAAAGCCTAAAAAACCTAAAAATGATGACGTATTCGGAATTTTTTAATTTGTATGTGGAGGTGCCAGCTTAATGCACCTTAGAATAAAAAAGAGTGTCTTCAAAGCGTCAATTGTTTATCTTTCCCTTAAACATCAAACAGTAAACTTGTTGTTTCGAGACTAAACTCAAGTACGAGTAGTAATGCGGTGCATGAGATCGTGGGAACCCGATTTACTTGAGTAACGTCGAGCTCAGAGATGAGCCTAGTTGAGCGTCAGAGCGGTTAATGCGGTTTTAACGAACTGTTTTCCATAATGCAAGTAAAGCATTATCAGGACGTTAAGTGCAGCACTATCATCGCGTTAGGATCCACTTCTTTAGATTAAGTCTTGAATTTTAAATTGCTAAAGAGAAAAACTAAAATGAAAATGGGAAACAAGAAAATATAAAATATAAAAAACGGATCAGCATAATAGGTTGAAAGTTGAAAGAGAAAAGACTTGTGGAGGAGAATGGTTGAGAATCGAAAAAGCTTAAACACACCCAACAAAAAAGTCACTTTTTTATTACTTGTTCTTCTATAGTTAGCTTGCGTCTAAGTATAAGAGGCAAAAGAGGAGAAAGGGATGTTGAACGAGGTAAAAGCGGAAATTTAATTAGCGCGACATATACTCGTTGGTATATCCATAATTCCTTTACACCTTGGCCCTGTTGTATTCTCGTTGAAAGCACGTCTGGCTCATTTATGGTATAGATAGGTCACACTTATTGGTGAAAAAAGTGAGAGGAAAAAGGCTTCTGAGTATGATTGAATATTTTTAGTCACAAGAGAATATTGGGAAATTATTTGCAACACATTATTTTTAGGTTTATAACTTGCATCAGTGTTTCTCATTAGAAGCATTATTTAATTTATAATTAGATTTGGCTCGTGATTTATCAACTTGCTGGAATACTACAATTAGCTGCTGGAGACCAAACTTTTGACTAAAATGAATTATTCATAATTTCATAAGGATACATCTCTGTCACTGGATATAAAAACTTGCAGAACTAAGTGATAAATTGTTCCATATGGAGTTAAATACTGTATATAAAAAAAGAGTCACTTATTAATATGCAGACAATATTTGTTTTAAAAATTTGATGGAATTATAAATCTTCAATCTTTTATGAATTGCAACAAATTTTAGAGAATCTGAGGTATTTCAAGGGAATTAAGCAAAGAAATTCAAAGCTTTTTAATGGTGTGCAATCTTTTGGGAAAACTGTACATTTGCAACCATCTTCACGGCCCGATGATGCCACCCTTTATGGATATTTCAGTTATTCGAAAGCTATCAAATCTCGATAAAATCGCCGAAACGACCGAAGTTTTAATGGAGTTGGCCACTCCCATTTAATTAACTATATACACCCTGCGAATGTGGAATTACAGTCTGGGCCGAGGTAACTTGCAGATTCTTCCTTCGTACGTGCCTTGTGAAGTTTCCTCGTTTCCGTCTACGAAGCAGGGACTTGGATGAAAGGAAAATTAAACAAAAATTTAAATTAAAATAAGAATAAATAATTTAAATTTTAATGCAAATAATTATTAATTCTGAGTCTAAATTTTGAGGTGGATTCAAACAATACCTAAATTCTCCTCTTCGAGTCGAGTAGAGGAACTCTAGGTCTGGGAAGGTTCACAATCAGAGGAAGCAATCACTTTAAGTAACATCATGGTACCATTCGCAAAAAACATAAAGGCCTCTTCCAAAATAAAATCAAGAGGGAGGTCTTTTAAGAGAATTATATTAAGATGAATCTACTCTGAGCTAATGCAATCCAAAGGCTTGATGTGCGTTAACTTCTCTATATTACCTTAATTAAATTTTAGTGAAGTATTTTCTTGAAATAGAGAAGGAAGCTCCACCTTATAGTTCAAGTAATTTAAATCTTCCCTAAAGGTGAAAATTATTTATTGCAAGTGACTGATAAACTGAAACCTATAGCTTAGGTATTATCTTTCATTTAACGATTGGATCTCACTATGTCCACAATAGGCTCTTCAGATATAGAGCAACGACCCTAACTTTCCTATGACGAAGTTATTGTGACGTAGAAAATGACGTGAGTCTTAGTCGATTCAGAATATATTGAGGATATACTAACTACGCAAAGAGTGATATCGTCTTTTCATGTGACATTTGAAACTAACGCCTAAAGGTCTTCAACCTGAGGTCAAGCTGTCATTATCTTATAGTACTTGAAGAAGAACTTACCTTTGTAAGTTGGTGATTCAAAATAATTACCTTACATACCTGATTTAAAAAAATGTATCTTAAACAGTTTAAGAAAGATAGGAGAGGTTTCTGACAAAAATGAAATGCGGATAAGTCATTTATTAAAGCAAAACTTTATTATAGCAATAGTGAACAATGGATAACTATTAAAGATTTTTAACATGTTTTTTTTTTGATAAAAATAGCGATTGGATGTTTAGATAGTAGATGAATATCTAAAAGGGGTCTCATAATGCATGATGTTTGAAAAAAATACTCGTGAGATCATTGAAGTCGACGCGACAATGAGATTGTAAATCTAAATGTAAATGTAAATGTAAATTTAAAACGTAAACGTAGTTACGATTACATGATAATGAATAAATAAAATGATCGTGAGCGTGGAACCAGAGGGTGGCTTTAAAAATTCCCAAAAGTCATCTCAATGTAGGAAAATTAAACTGGAATAAATAATCTTAACTCTCTCCATCATATTCCACTGAAGGAACTTCTCAATTTACATATTCAATTTCTATTTAAATCTTCCTACGATCTCTATTCGAAAATTCGTTACCTATTTATTTTAACCATCGCGATATGTGTGGGATTAGTTGTCCTTGGTCAGTGACAATTTCGCGATTCTTCCAAGATTTATTTCCGACAAGGCGCGAATATTAAAACGCAATGACAAGGATGCGTTGCATTTCGATGGAAGCTTCTTTGAGCGAGGTGAGACATCCTTTGCGATCGAACAAATTGAATTCCCGTGCACGAAGGATAGATCCTTCGGGTTCCACGAATCACGGTTATTCGATGGAAAAGGAAGAGAACGAGTGCCACGGTGTGAATTATTAGTAATGCGAAATCGCTCGGCCGATTTGGTACGAACAAGGCGAGACCCAGACGTTTCCATTGTCTATTCGAGAAATAATATTCTTAATCCTAACGTCTGGATTTTCCATTGTAAGATGAAGATGAGGATGAGGTGACAAAATAAAGGTTGAATCGAAATGAAGGGAAAATGAACAGAGAGAAACGATCCACGAGGACATATCAATATGAAATGTATTGTAACCATAGGGATGAAGAAGTATAAAATAAAGTGTATCAAGTATTCAAAACGAGGTCTATTCAACAAAACCTATAAAGATAATCGACGGCTAGTCCTAATGATATATTTAATAAGTCGTTATCAGCTATATTCTTTCATCTTTATCGTAATAACGTATTTATTCTTACGGCAATAATCCATTTTTATATCATGTTGAACATACCGCGCACACTAATGGAGCTAGCCTAACTTGCTTTCGATTGGCGCTGCAGAAAATCTAATTTTTAAAATGAAATTTATAAAAATGCGAAGCTCATTCTTTTAAAAATAATTATTTGAATTTTAAAACTAGACATATCAGTTGCAGATAATTTAGAGCATAAAATATTTAGCTGCTTGAATACTCCTACTCAGCGATCGATACTTGTCGTTTCCGCTGCGCCAACCGCTCAGGAAATAACATACAGTATTTAGTAATCTTATAAATAATAGGTCTAACAACATTAGGGTTCACCTTAGATTGCTTTCTGTAATCACGCCGACCTCCAGAAAGCTCGACATTCAATTACGAAGGACCATTGATGGAAATGTTTTCTTTCTTCATTTACAGGTCACTAAAATTTATGATAATATAATAGTGTCCATCGTATTCGAAGGTTGAGCTTCGAGCCAAAGATCTGTCTGTCTTATTACTTTATTATAAACCAGAAGGCGGATTTGTTCACCTGAAATGGTGGAAAATTCTCAATTAAGATTAAATATCTCCTAAAAAATTCAGCCAACCAAATCCGTCATCTATTTTTGCACTTAAAGGTTTTACAAACCTTCTTACGTATTCCTTTAGTGACTGTATGTATACAAGTGAGATTTATGTCTTTTTCATTCTTCTAATTAAATGAAATTCACATTAAGTTATCCAAGTACTTTAAAATGCTGATCAATGCTCATAAATGTTGTTCCTATTTTCAGTCAGTAAATTTTTCAGTCGGTCATGAAAGATTATCGCAAAAATTCGTTTCAAAATTACACCGAAATGGGAGGGTGAGACGTTGCCCGTAACCGATTCCGAGCGATATTTCTATGTACAGCTTGTAATAGGGAGATACTTTTAAGTCGCATGAAATTTAAAATTACCCCTCAAATTACATTCTCATATGTCTAAAGGACTACGAGTACGTCTGAGACTCCCCTTTTTCAGAGAAAAATCTCATCTCATCACAATTGGGAGTTGAGTTTTTGCTGCTGGTCCTGATAATCTACGAAAGATCCTTAAATAAAAGTTAATTCTTACCTTAAGTCATAATACTATCCAATACTTTTTGAAGCTCATAATAAGTACATACTCAAGGATTAGTTTACCAATTATTGTGTTACACTTATGCTCTAAACTTCCATTCATTCTACACTTTCACTCTCTTGCTTTCTTCCACTAAAAGTTTTGCACCGTAACTATCGACGAAGTACAAAATTAAATCGTCTTATTTCGATTCATATGGAGAACGCTTTGTACAGAACTTAAAAATTAAAATTCCTAGAATATAGACATTATATATGTACCCTCGATCGCCCGAGAAAAGCGCTCTGCGCGGGCGAAAGTTCTACCGAGCGCCGAAAAATCAAAGTGCCTCGGATAGCACGCGATTAGAATTATTTACAAACTAAGGGCAAGAACAAACGTCGCTGTCTCTCCTCGGAACTAAACTCACTCAGAAAGGTGTCATGACCTCTCCACTTTTTTAAAAGACTGATGAACGCGTTACTTTATCAAAGTAATTCATTAAAATTTTTAATTGATGTTTCAAAGTACATCCAATCGTCAAAGTATTTAAAAATATAAGCAGTCAAATCAAATTTGCGATTTTTAGTGTGAAAGTACCCTAATTATTTGATAAATAAAAAAAAATAGGATGCCTTCACACGAAATAATCTCAGTCAATCTCCAAGCCATTAAAATTTCTCAAAGTTTCTCTAAGTACTCCAGCATAAAGTATTATTACATGCAGCTCTTTACAAATAGTTTCTATACCATCAAGCAAGTTGCGGTTCGTGACTGAAACTGTTGACTTTAGTTTGGAATTAGTATCCACAAACCTTCAGCAACGCGTCCAAGGTCCCATGATGTTCCACTGGAGTTCCGAGTAGGACAGGGGGAAGGCTTAATGACCTGATGAAAACGTACGGGAAGCTCGCAGATTCATTCCAGCAAGAGTTGTGGAATAATCGCGTGCAGTTCGCTTAGTAATTTTGCGAGATGCGACCATCTCAGCTGAGCTCATCAAGAACTAATAAGCAAACACGAATCTCTAGGCTAATATTAGAGTTAGCTACGAAGTGTACACGTGAATCCTTGATCCGGTATATACAATTCTTGAACCCACACACATCCTAAATGAGTGTGAGAGATAGTGAAGAGGACTTAATTCTGCAGGGCTCACTATTTTGTTTCATTTACCCAATAGAAACGTGTCCATGTAGCACCTTCAAGTGTATATCCAATTATTTAATCTAGTCCGGTTTGCAATTTTTTTGAGGCAATATTACATTCCCAAAAAATGGACCGCAACCCGGATCTGGGTAGCGATTTCTAGAGACTGTATCTATTTAAACTCGAATTTCGCAAAAAGGAAACACGGCAACGAAGGTATTAAGTGAAATATAGGAAGCGCGACTGCAACAAAAATATATAAGACTCAGCCCGCGAGTTTCAATTAATACTAATTAATTTTAGGGTTTTATTGAAAAAATGAAAAGAGGTTGCGCGTATCTTCACGAATAGGGTAATATAATCTCATATGTAACCTCTGTGATGTAACGTGTCCGAGACACATTCGTTTCGGTGCTCGACTAATTCTAAGTAACCACGAAAGTTCCTTGCCTCTTAAGAAATACAAACTCTCTTAAACCTAAATGTTTAATACGTAATATACGAGTCATTCCCGGGGAAATCACGCAATCTTGATTGTTTTCTGCCTTGTTTCTCTCCGAGAGAGGGATCGGGCAGGACATCAGTTAATCAGTTAAGTCCGCGCTTCTCAATCGCTACTATTATTCATATCACAGGTCTAAGAAAACAGTGAATACATTGTCTTTATTAATCTTTAAGTTCGAACGTGCGTCCCGTGTTAATTTAGCGATTGAGGACTACGAATCAAAGCTCGTGCTCAGATTCTGGTTACCTGTTAATTAAATTGTTAAAACATCGAGCGATGATTCGAAGGCCGACTCAAACTTCAAATTTCGATGCCTTTGCTGCCTTCTGCCCTTAAGAACACTTACTTTGGCATCCACTGGTGCTCGCGCGTCGCAACCGAAGCGAAGTCTTCTCGTTTCGCAGACCTTTAGATATTTACAACAAGCGAATACAAAAACATGTAAAGTTGTGAAAAAAAGAATACGCGGGCGGGCCTTTAACGCGAAGAAAGATCCGAGCACCGTGGCACTTGGCTCCAAGTGATCATTCGTTAATTTCTTATTGACTAATTTTAATTTACTTAGCGAGTGTCCGGTCGTAAGAGACGATGATAAACGTAGCTGCAAGCGGTCAGCAAGAGTTCCAAACCTTTCGGCCAGGATAGACTTGGACCATGATTCGCCGGTATGATGCTTATACGGATTATCGAGTCGTCATCTCGAATCGACAATGGATCTAGCGCTCGACTTCATCACACTAGAGGTGTTCCATATACTTCGTTTGTATGCAAATTCTGATTACTGTCGTTTTGTCTCGATGCGCATTGCTGGAACAGGCAAAGAAACCAAATCCAATTATAGAGAGTCATGCTGCGACAAAATCCTTGGAAATTTATTTCAGAATCCACAAATAAGGATGCTTAAAAAAAATCAGTTGTTTGAGACACTCACCGCTTGTTTTCGCTCCCAACTCTTCATGGCTGACTTGTACTTCTCGAACTCGTGGCACCAGTCCGAGTAAATCTTTTGATAGTCGTTGGACTTGGCAGGTGCCGAGCATCTGTGAGCGTCGACTGTAATGTTGTAAGAGCAAAGAAGTGCTCCACCGAGCCAGCAGTCATACCTCCCCGCGTCTTGTTCATTCACACCAACTATCACCAAACCCTTTTCCGATGTTTCGATGAACTTCTCCCCACCCGATCCGTATTTGTAAGTTATTTGGTACCTTCCCTTCTCTTTACTGTAGTGGTACCACCTAACTTCTTGGTTCGCAAGAACTTCCGGCATCTTTACAAAACAGCCCAGGTGCACCGACTGCCCCCAGGTCACAACCAGCTTTCGTTTTCCGACACTACTGTCGCAAACATCTGCCGTACTGTTCGATACGTCTTGGAGAAGTCTGTAAGAGAAACATTAATCTCATAAAAATTAAATTTGTATTAATAAACAGGAAAAAAATAACAAAAGTTCTGTATAAAATGGAAATTTACCCAGGAGCGTATGGTTTGCAGGTGTTTGTATCCTTATCCCAGCCACAGTAGGGGTCGTGGACACAGCGGAGACAATTGTCGTAGCGTCGAGAACACATGACCAAATCGATCTGCTTTATGCGGTGATCAGAAGCCACGTAGATAGCTTTGTGTTCCTTCGATATCTCCATCGCCTGAATTGGTTCCCCGGGAGTGACATCAAAGACATCCAGCAAAATCGACTGCGATTCCCCATTGCTGTCCACCCATTGAACTACTTTGTGAACCCGCCCGTCACCTGTAACAAGACGATCCGAAATTTGAAATCATCAAACTTAGAAAAACCTATTTCCAAGATTCTTTTCTACTATCGTCTTTATCCCCGGAGTTCACATCTTTGGCATGGTATCAAGCATTGGTATCAAAACCAAACCCAAATAAATTTAACAACCCTTTCTTTTCCAACACACTTTTCCAGTCTGTATCTAAAAATTGATATGAAGGTTGACTTACTCGAACCAGCGTAGTAGACAGTATAGTCCAAATCCATTCCGACGAAATCAATGCGAAGTTTATCGACCACGAGTCGAGTGAGCATAACGTCTCTCTTAAAGAAAACGGGCTTCTCGTTCTCGTGGGATATCGCAGAGTCCATGAGCGGATGGGACCTAATGAAGTTGAGGACGGTATCCGGAAGTGTCTCCGTATCATTGACGCATTGACCAGGTCGTGGCTCAGGAACCTTGTTTGACAAAACAGGAAGCCAAGCGCTGCTACTAGTCGCTTGCTCCTTGAATTTCCCACGGAAGGCATCTTGGATGGCATCAATGTGGAATGAACAGATGGCCGAGCCCATCAAGCCGTTCGTTGAGGTAGTAAAAGTACCATAAAAGTGAGTATCATCACCTGGTACCTTGTACACACTCTCTATTGACAAAAATAAGCGAAATTTTTTTTCATTACATGCACAGTTTATTTATTTAACAATTTTCTTTGACAATTAAAGACAAAAATACTTACGAATTTCATTGAAGTAGAAGGGAAACTCGCCAGGAATCGAGCAATTCAACCTAGCTTTTAGATACGTAGCCCAATTCTGCGCGAGGATATTTTTCCCTCCTGTATCTTTCTTGCACAATCTAGCTACTCGAGAATAGACACTCTTCCCACAGTTGATGTACTCGACGGCGGTTTCGCGGAAGAAAAAGAATACGTGTTGGCCTATGTCGAAGGAGCCCACAAAATCAGGTTCTGAAAAAATATAAGACAAAGGTGAATAATTTTAATTTTAACCGATCAACTTTATCAACTGACCTAATTAAATTACGTCTAATTTTACCATTCCAATTATAAGGTGGTCAACATTATAGTTCAGAGAAAATGTAATTGAACCACATTTTTTACAGGTAATTTTGAAACTCTCATTACAATGGCGGGAAACATAACGAGAGTACTTCTGTGGAGAGTTATTTTGTGCTCTCTATTTCCGGAAGTGACAGATAATTATTTCTTGTGTATACTGATATTCATTAAACTTTATTGAATTCCTTTACGAGCGAACTATTTCCGAGTCGCAAACACCCATTTCACCAAAATTGAACATTATCTGTGAACATTATCATGCTATTATTATAGCAGCATCGTCAGCTCCAAATAATTATCCCTACATTATGTGAATACTAACTATTACGGTGCGCAGTGAAAAGTCAGTTATATCCTAGAAATAAAATTCCAGAATATCAATTGAGAGGAATAAATAGGACATTACACAGTTGACTGCAATCTGGGAACTTGTGACATTTTTTTCCTCTAAATAAACTTCTAAGGAGATATGGTTATCCTCGTTTGTTTACCGAGTACTTTCTCCCTTGTCCACCATTTCACTCCGTAAACACGCGGAAAGCTGCTGAGTGTGAGAACTGAAAACGCGAATGACTTTTGTAGTTTTAATTTAGCGCTAGTCGGGGATTCAAGGGTTTAACGCAAGTTTAATGAGCATCCACTTGTCCTTTTACGATCTGCGGTCGTAAACCGATTAACGATCAGTCTCTCTACTATACTACAATTAAACCTTTAATAATTTAAAACTCTACACCAACAAAGAGTATTTCTCAAATTTGGAATAAGTCGCTTCATTTTCTTCAATTTCTTCCTCACAAGAGATACTAATTTAGTCTTAAGAGAGTGATTGAATTAGTTAGAGTAAATAATCACTCGAGAGTTGAATTCCTTTTCGAAAATCAATGAATGTCTATCAACCTTATGTTTCCTCTATTTCGTTGTCGGTTCCCTAATTCGTGTCAAGAAACTTACTTCCCACTCACAATTAATTATAAGATTGAGTGGTGCTTTTAATCATCCAGTTGTGATTCAATTCTGTCCCTTCAAATAGGTCATTTGACAAATGAAGACGATTCCATCACATAATAGACTGGATCTTTCGAAGATGTAATCAGTTTGTTTATTCCTAATGATCCAATTTTGACTACAATTTCCCGAAAATCTGATTTGAGAACGAAGCTATCACTGATTATCGACCTAAGTGACTTATTTGTTTCCTCCTGGAGGAATCCGGCACGCGACATTTTGGAAAGCGTCGTTTCGCATGTGCAGAGAACCGTGAAAGTGGATGGTCTTCTCGTCAGCCAGTTATTCAGAGCTTGTTAACCCTGTCTCTCTTCCCTCTCACTCTTTTCCTCTCTTGTTTTCTCTGCCTTCCTCCCGCGCCCTGAATCACATCAGTCTTCATTGTACGTACTTTGCTCTGAACGAGGCCGGGCACGTGAACCCATTCTTCCTCTGCCGGTCTCGCACATTTAATCAACGCCTTTGCTAATAGACAAACTCGATGCACAGAATGGCTCTTGATGGTAACGCGAAAGGGCGTTGGGAAGCGAGGGAATACCGCTTCAAATTAAACGACGAAACAAATGGCTAATCATGCATCCCAAGTTTCAAGGGTAGAGAGAGCGAGATCCTGGAAGGGTGCTTGGCAATAGTAAGGACGAATAAGGAATGAGGAACGTAAATTCAAGGAATCGCATACACTGGATTCAATTAATGAGATAACCACTAGCAGCATCACAGCCCCTCCGTTAGGAGTCAACTGCTCTTCTGAGTATATTTCTCTCTGAGGGTGAAACTTCATTTTTCATTACATTAAGCTGCTGCGGCGAGAGGAACATTTATTCCCTTCAGAGCGCAATCCAACTTCGAGACTGATAGAGCACTCTTCCAAAAATTAACGGAAATTAAGTTCTCATTTATGGCTCTGTCTATTTCGTTAATGATATTTCTCTTCATAAATTTTAACTTCCCCAGGAAGAACTTCATGCAACGCCCCTGAAAATATCTTTGCAAGGGTAAAGTTTGAAAGTGTCTGATCATGAGTGCCAAACAAAATTTCATACAACATTAGCGAGTTTTATTGCGCTCTGAAGAAACTGATTAACCTTCAGAGAGAAGGTCGAAGCTACTCGCAGAGAGCGGGAGGATAAGTTTAACTTCTTCAGGATACACTCTCTCGAGCCGAGCGGCTACGAATGGGACGTTTAGCCAGAGACGGAGGGGTGTTATTTTATTACCAAGCTCCTAGAACTTGTACCCTTTGCAACGCCCGATGGCGTAGTATCTAGAATCAACTGAACCAACCCTCTTTCTACCCCACAAAGTCTCCCCGCCCTCCCCACACACTACACTTTCCCCAACGCCTCTACAACTAAAGGAACTGCCGCCCTCTAAAATAGGCGGGTCGGAGCGACACCCCGAAGTACCCGCTTACGCGTTCATTTAAGGTCGTAATTCGAAGGTGGTACTTCAAAGTATACTCGGTTTTATGAAACTCGATGAGATTCAAGTATTCCTTTTTGATTTTCAATATAGGAAGACATTCATTAGAGACCCTACCAGCTATTGCAACCTTCGTGTCTGTCAAGGAACTTTTGTCGAGTCCCAACATTTTCAGCTAGGGTGTCTATATTTGGATTATTTTCTAGGTATGTATTGAGAAGCAAACGAGTTTGGAAATCATCCTATTCACATTGCCAAACCCTTTTTCTAAAACTGCTCCCCTGCAATGTTAATTCATTAAATTATTTGTTCAAGGTCATTTCGCGATTCTTCCTACTATAAAAGCAACCATTTAGGCCACTGTGAGATTGATTTGACAATTATAAAGAAAAAATCTACTTACTGTCGAGCCACTTAGAGTCGTACTTCAGTGTCCTCTTGAAATTAAAGACCTTTCGTCCAGTCGTCAGATTATAGAGATCCGTTCGAAAAATAACGGTATCAGCCTTGGTGAATTCGGCATTGGTACCCGAATAGAGAGCTGGCAAATCTCCGGGATTGCCCTTTTCGACCCACACGGCTGTAGAGTTGTCAGCTGGGTCGTAAGGACACTTCGCGATTGCTGTTCCCACACCTGGTACATACTCGTTCCTAGGCAAATGGGTCAGATTGCTCTGGAAAATAAAAATGAATTTGGAATCAGAATTTTATCGTCAGTGTTTTACATCCATATAAAAGAATTTCATAGATTCCGATTCTCAATTACGGATAACTTTAAACCAACCATATTTTTTATTGTTCGTTTTTTATGCCGGGTGTAAAATGCTACCTTTGAAGGAATTAAAGTTCTTTAACATGCTACTAGTCCTTTTTAGAAGCAGCGAGCCTGTAAGAGACAGTCGTTATCCAATGTCTAGAGCGCACTTGGGACTCGTAACTTCAAACATCACTGAGCTCGTATATTCTTTGGTGTCATTACACGGGCACTTGAACGCACAATGCGTTAGTTTCGGTAGATAATCCTTGCTCACGTACTCCATCGAAGGTGAGCGGATAATAAATTTGTAAATCGCAAATTTCTTTTTTTTTCAAGCATCCCTAGAGTAGCTTTTGGTTGTAAGGTTTGATTTATAAAGGAAAAGGGTCGGATCTATAGTACTAGAATAAAATAGTGGAAACTTACGTAGATAACCCAATCCTTTGGCGAATGAGCGTTCGTTCCACAGACATAGAGGCGATTTCCCTCTCCCATTGGCTGTATCACTCGTATGTGATTTCGACAATCGAAGTGCTGAAAAAAAGGAAACAATTGTTAGTAAATTAAAGAATTTGTATTCTCTCTCTCTCTCTTATTTTATTAACGAAACCAAATGTGAACTCACCTCTGATTTGCCCTTGGAAACGCAATTCGCTACATTGCTCGGTTCAAGGTTGAGAGCATCTCTCTGTAACAAGAAAAAATTTTATTATTATTAATTTGCAATCGACAAAACATACAAGTTAAAGTAAAATTACACTCAATCCTCTTGAAGTTTTTTAATCAGGCTGAGATCTGTTTTGCAATTTAAGAGAATTTTTAAGTGTTTTAGAGGCATGGAGAAGTCTGTCTTGTTCTTGTTTTTAAACCCCCTTCGAGCAATTCTCGCCTCACCTAAGCTAAGTGTTAGGAGTGCACTAGATGTTTCGCGAGGGCAAAGACTAAAGGTACTCGTCGCGTGTGTGGAAAGACCGACGACGACCATTCTTCCTTTTTTTTAAAAAAAAAAAAAAAACTCCGCAATCCAGGAGAAATAAGGTCAACTCATGCAGACACTTGAGACAGACGTATTTCGTGCAGAGTATGTTGGAAATCGCAGTATTCACTTCCGCACACAAGCAAAGTAACACTTGTCTGAATACTCAAGTACCTATGGCAGTCGAGTGTCGTGTAACTGTGCATGCTAGATAGTTCCAACTACGGAAGTATTTCATTTACACGACCAATCGTCTAATGCACGCCTGTCTTAACGATCACCTAAGTTCGCGTGTTGCTTCGACAGTGTCAGAATGAAGATTTCCAGCTGCATAAAGTATATTGTTCTGACAAATCAAGAACGGATTCAATCCATTAGAGTGAGGATGGAAAGGCTTTTAATTAAACAACTTCGAATGAAAAACATCGAATTGAAAACATCCAATCATTTGATTTTGAATAGGACATCAAAAGAACGAGATTGGAAAGCTTTTCATTCAAGTTCGTACGAATTGAGATTTTTTTCTTGCAGGTGATCATTAGGATTACACATCAATGAGAACTAGGTCGTTGGCTCACCTTGTTTCGTTTTATATAACCCAGTAATAATTAAGTTCGACGAGGTATAAGGCCATGTAAAGTAGAGAGGGATGCTTATCATATAGGTCGAGTGTATACTGGAAAGTAGCACAGAGATCCACACCCCCTTGCAACCCTAGCTCCTTCTTTGACCGCTCTCGTCACCTCGTCTCGTTTTCTAGAGCCCACTTCATATTATATAATAATAGACCACGGAAACACCACCCCAAGAGAGCCTATAAAGCACTCTTTTTCCAAACAGCTCAAGTTCCTCTCGAAACATCTTCTTCATTCAGAGGACTAAAATATTTTCTACCCAATAATCAATTATCAATTTCACTGAAAGGTAAATGTGATGATACTCTAACGATTCGTCAAGTATCTATTTGGGTATAAGTAATTACTACCTCTTCAGGAATAAGAAACTTACGCTACTTTACGATCGTCAGAACCTCTCTTTGAGGAGAGACGTCTCATTTGCAGTCTGAATGCGAGCATATTCTGAGAACTTCGAGTCGATGAGGTGAGACTCGTTCCATCAGTGTGTGCTTACACATACATCAGACTCATCATCAGATGAGTCCTCGACGAGTGATTAAAGAGAGAAACGAGTTGCAGGAATTTTGGAATGGTTAACGCAACTGCAACCACCGCGTCCGGTTTATTTCTCAGCGACATTATCACCTCTCACCCGAAGCTTAATCAAGCGCCCAGGACGTCGAAAGTCTCAACGCGAGCTCAGGTTTGAATAGTGCAGACGAGGATGACGAAAGTGAAGAGAGGATATAAAGCGAACTTTCAGCATGCACTGCAGAAGTAGTGATTACACATGGAAGCAACGACGTAATCAGACTGCCTTTCTTGACTTCTGTTCCTTCACATCCATGACCAGATTTTGCTTCTGCAAAAGCACAAAACAAATAATGAAGGGCGCATCTGCTTTCGTGCAGATATGGAAATCATAGTCCAAACATTCAAACATTGAAAACCAATTTCACGCTGAATTATCTCTGCGCAGAAAAATTATCAATAAGTTCGCCACTTAGAGAAACATTCTGAAGTTCTAACTCACTCTGTAATAAGCGGGAGATGGTATAGGGAGTGCGAATAACGCACCTGCGGTTAATAACTCTAGTCTCGTTAGCAAGTCAACGAAGCAGTAGTTCCAGACACGCGGCAAGTATTAGGAAAGTTGAATGCAAGGCAGAACATAGAAAGGAAGGGCTAAAAGGGTGGAGAAATTAATGTGACGATAAACACGAGTCAGGGCAGTAATTAAAAAGTTAAACCGTAAAGTTTCAACAAAAGAGAGGCAAAGATAAGCAAGATAAGAGAGAGATAGAGAGGGAGTTCCCAAGAGGAGTCGACATGCTCTAGGAGGACCGTTGACAGTTACTTGTTCTGATAATAGCACCGTTTCGTAGTCTCCAATTACCAAGGTTGTTAAGCATCCTCGCTTCCTTGGTTTACAATTTCGTTGTTTGCACTACGACTCGAGCTTTTCCGATTCAAAGTAGTGATGCTTCGTCTTCCATGGGTCTGTTCCTTCCATTCCAAGCCCATTTCTAGCCTCTACAGTGCTATCACCAGGTTTTACTAGGTGTTTCTGTTCCATGAAACTATCGTATTTCTGATAACTTGCTGGTCACACAATCGGACGTTTACTGTCAATAATAATTTCGAGAATGTCTCTTATACAATAGATGGTTGCTCTCTCGAGTAGAAATTGATAAATTTGTTGCTTATGGCTCGTCGGGTTCCGATCTGGCGTATTATTTATTGCCAAGATAGGACAAATAACTAGGGTCTTACTGAAGCCGGATCAGCTAGCCACAACATCAAACAATTCCTGAAGAAGTGATGTGAAAATTTTCAACATTCAGAATTAGTGAGAATTTGAATAAGTAAATTTGTAGCCTTACATTTGAGTATTAAATTAGTCACTTCTCTACTTTTTACTAAATGAAACAGTAAGTCACCTATTACCAAAGTTAATTAGTAAGAATAACTTACTAATCTATTTAGTATTGTTACTTAATAATTGCAATTTTATTAACGGATATTAAAATATTTTTGAATTTTGAGTGTCTAGTAATTTAAAGAAATTTTGTACGATATTTAGGAATTTTAGAGATTTTGAAAAATTTTTAAAGCATTTTAACGAACTTTCGGTGGTTTTGAAGTCCCTCACAGAATTTTAAACGATTTAAAAAGATTCTTATGTCTTTCAAAAGATTTTGCGAAATTTTGAGGAATCAAGAATTACTTAAATGAAATTTTATGGACCTTCTAGTAATTTTAAGAAATTTAATGATATTTTTAGGACATTTAGAGGTTTTGAAAAATTTTTAAGGGATTTTAACGAACTTTTGGTGATTGTAAAGTTCCTGATGGGATTTTAAGCGACTTAAGAAGAATTTGCGAAATTTTTAGAGATTTAAACATTTCTTCAAGGAGTATTAAGGGTTTTCGAGTAATTTAAAAACATTCCATGAGAATTACAAAGCTGAGAAATAAAAATGAATTTAAAAACAACTATAAAATATTTAGGACCAGTTCTGGATGCCAAAATATTATCAGTATTGCCAACCAAAAATTCTTTACATTTGTTTCAATAACTTCTCTCAACATTAAGAGATTTTCTAAACTCCCGGAAAACGAGAATCCTCGAAATTGATAAAAAGAAACGATTTTTATGTAAGGAGAAAGTGAAGCGAGTCATATAATTTACTTTGTTAAAATATTTAAGTCGAAAAACTGTGGGCTTCTCCCAGGGGTACCAACACCCCCTAACCAACCGAAAACCGGTGAAGCAACGGGCATGGATGCTGAAAAATTTACGATCTACCACCGAAGGACAGCCGCGGCCCTTTTTATCTCATAAAAAAGTAACACGTGGTGTAGAGGGACGTTAGGGGTAGAATGGCCACGTGCGAGTTGGCGTGTTCCATGGCTCTAACACGTGTTGGCATTCGGCCCACCACCCTGGGATTCGTGAGGATGTCTCTCACGTATTTCCTCGCACGCATTCCAAAAATTCAACTTCACCTCAGGTTAGCTTAAGGAAAGATCATGGTGGAAATCTGAGGGAGTCTGAAGATGAAGATGAAAATATCAGATTTAAAA
>JAUESI010000003.1:1841292-1854876 GCA_032275145.1 Synergus laeviventris
TCAAGGAATTTCAAGGGATTTTGACGATTTTAAAGTTATTTTTACGAAATTCAACTGATTTTTGAAGATTTTGCAGACTTTTAAGATTTCAGGATATTTACCGGAATTTAAAATAAAATTCAAGAAATTCTCAATGTTAAGAACTCTAAAGAATTTTATGAGATTTAAAAAGATATGAATTTTTAGAGATTTCAAAGCATTTTACGCAATTCTAAATGTTGTCATGGACTTTGTGAGGAATTCTGAGTGGTTTTAAAAAATTTCTAGGAACTTTAAGGGATGTTGACAATTTTACAGTTATTTTTACAAAATTCAACTGATTTTTAAGATTTTTGAAGATTTTGCAGAATTTTAAGATTTCAGGATATTTACCGGAATTTAAAATAAAACTCATGAAATTCTCAGTGTTAAGAACTCTAAAGAATTTTGTGGGATTTAAAAAGATATGAATTTTTAGAGATTTCAACGCATTTTGAGGGATTTAAAATATTGTTGTGGACTTTCCAGGAATTCTGAGTGGTTTTAAAATGTCTCTAGGAATGTTTCGAGAGTTTGACGTTTTTAAAATTATTTTTATGAAATTCAAATTATTTTTAGGATATTAAAAAAATTTTTGTAGAATTTTAAGGGAAGTCAAGATTATTCGGGGAATTTTCAAGGAATTCTTGCAATTTTAAGGATTAAACTTTAAAGGATTTTAAATATTTTGGAATTTTGAGGAATATAAAGAGATTTCAAAGTATTTTACGGAATTCTAAATGTTGTCGTGGACTTTCGAGGAATTCTAAGAAATTAAAACGAATTATAAGGGATTCTAAATGTTCTCGTGGAATTTTAAGGAAGAATTTTAAGTGATTTCAAAAAGTTTCCAGGAATTTAAAAAAGGATATTAAGTGTTGTCCTCGAATTTTCAACAATTTTAAGAGAATTCCAGATATTTTTTTGATTTCTTTTTCCAATTTGATTCAATATGGAAGGATTTCTGGGAAATTATGAGATTTCTAATTTTTATCGATTTTGAAGAATATAAAGGGGATTTAAATATTATCATAGAGTTTTAACGAATTTCAAGAAGTTTCTATAAATTTTAAGAGAATTCAACGAATTATAAGGAATTCTAAGTGTTCTCGTGGAATTTCAAGGAATTTTAAGTGTTTTCAAAATATTTCCAGGAATTTTAAAAGGGATTTTAGTTGTTGTCTCAGAATTTCCAAGAATTTTAAGAGAATTCAAGATATTTTTGATTCAAACAATTTTTTTTGCAATTTTGAAATATTTCATGGAATTTGAGGAGATTTCTTAAAAATTCAATCAATTTTGAAGAATATAAAGGGATTTTAAATTCTATCATAGAATTTTCGCGAATTTTAACTGATGTCAAGAGATTTTTATCACCTTTATTTAATTTAATTTAATCCTTTAAATCCCATAAAATATTTTAAAGTTTTTCAGGGAGGTTTTTTGATGGATTTTAAAAGATTTGTACGGTTTTCAAAAGATGTTATAGAATTGAATAATGTTAAGGGTTTTTAAATGTCAAGCACGAAGTTGCAAAGAATTTTTAGCGATTTTACGAATGGTAATATGAATTTCAAGAGATTAATCATTTTGAAAGTTTTTCTGAATGTACCATTATACCAGATTTTCGAGACATTTTTTAACACCACTTTTTTAAGATAGAATTATTCTCTCTATTAAATATTCTAAACCATATTTAAGAAAAAATTTTATTCAGCAACCTCATGCACAAAATATATTTTGCCAAAGATGTTTATGTATGTGTCATTTTACTTGTTCATGCTGGCAATCCTTGGAGAGAATAAAATATTTCATAGACGTCTCATGTGGGATTATCATATGATATTCTTTTGTCCCGCGGAGAATGAGGAGGAATTCCCGTAAGTCGTAAAATGAGAGGACAGTGTCTCTAAGTCACTGAATCGATATTGTGTTATAAGATGCGCTTTTCTTTCGATGTGATCTTGTAAACACAAGGGTGCTGTGTGCACGTAACTTAATACCTTTGAGTTACACTTGCAAACGATATGTATATATGCAAACTGTAAAATTGGATCGTGCGACTCCACTTCGCCTTATTCTTATATTTTTCCCGCCAAATATTCCCTTCAATACTCTTTGCTAGTCCAATGTCGTTTTTGTCGTCCATTCTCCCGTAACTCAGTCGAGAGAGATTTTATGGTCAACCCCCATGCTTTTCCTTTTACGCGCATTGGAATAAATACTGCCTTCATTGAAAATCGGATGCTTTCAAATCTAACAGATCGGATAAATTCAGGCAGTAAAAACCCCAGAATAAACTATAAAAATAACTAAATTCTTTCTCTCTGATTAAAGATCAAATTTCGGAAATTAATATTAAAAGGCCTCACAGTCCCTATGACAAATAAAGTAAGGCATATAGGATACTTTTTTTTACTCGAGAAGTAGCTTTTTTATGAAAATTAGATTTTTAAAAAATATATGGAGCAAAAGGAAAAAATTGCTATCGTTCTGGTTTTTATGTACATTAGTTTTTAACCAGAATAATCCGAAAATATCTGCAAAAAAAATTCAAAGGAATTCAAAAGAAATCAAAATCAAAATAATTCTACGTGACTTCAAAAGGAATTTCAGAAAATTGTTGGTGAATTCAGAAGACTTCATAAAGAATTCAAGCCAATTTCATATGTACATGAATTTATGGAATTTAATAAAATATTTTAAAAGATAAGGGATTGTGAGGGATTAAAAAGTTTTTCGTGGAATTTCGAGGAATTTTAAGTGATTTCAAAATATTTCTACGAATTTAAAAAGGGATTTCAGGTGTGGCCTTGAAATTCCATAGTAGTACTCTAGTGTGGTGCATTCTAGAAGTTCTATTTTAGAAAAAACTGATCAGGGCCCTATTTGGGGTTAATAACGGACACTCGATCTTAACTAATTCTTTGCCGAATATTCTAAAATCTTTGAGCACATTGTTACAAACGTTTACCATTCACTTTATTTCAATTTCTTTACCATTTTACGATCTAGCCCCTTCCCTCAATCTCCCAAAGTAAACTCGAAACCCCATTCCAGTTGACGGTAATTCTCCACGGAATCGAACCTTGTGGTGTCAAAGTCGCTGCAATGGGATTTCACTGTAACCGCTTCCATGCCACTGCATGCAGTCTACAGACCGATTTTGCGGAATGAGATTACGATGAAAAATTCACGATTCTCTCGAATTATTTATTCTAATTAACGGATTCTTGAATATAGAGCTTGATGTCATTAGATAGTTAAATATTCACACGAAACCTAGTAAAAAATATCAGATATTGATGTTCGAAGCAAAATGCTTCCGATTTTTAACCATCAACTAATTTAATACTTCATTAAACGTCAATTTAACATAATTAATTATTCGAAGCTAACCTGAAGCGGAAGTAACGAATGCGTACATATGAAACGAGAACTGAAACTGATGCAGAAATAATTCGCGGAGCCATGAGTAATAATAAAAATTCGAAAGTTTAGTTCGTGCAATTTCGGTCAAATGGATCAGTTTGTATCATAATTATGTTCAAGTGGATTTTAAAACGAAGTTCATGTGGTATTCAATTAAATCAAACAGTTCGATAGGATTAATTCTCTTTTTAATACTTTTAACCATTTTACCTTTTTATTATGTTCCGGATAGAAATCGCCAGACCGTGGCTCGGATCGCTGATGAAAGATTATGCTTGACAGGACCCAGGCATGGCGAGGCCAGCAAATCGGGCTGCCAGGTCTGGGCCCAGTCGGGCGTATTGCTTCATCAACGATTGAACGCCGCCCGATTTAGACCCGGTTGTATTCACAGCGACATTTCTACACGAGGTGTTTATTTAACAGTTTATATGTACGTCTAAAATATTGTATAATCCGTGCAGAAGTTGATCCATTTAGCCACGTTTAACATAGGATACTGACCTGGCCCTGGTTGGGATTTATATTTTCAATAAAAATATTTTTATATAATTAGGCATTTATGGGCAACAATATAATAGTAATATCTCATTAATATACCAATATTGTTGAATTTCCATATTTCCCTACTTCATTATTTATGAAAATATATAAAACACCGTGGTTATATGTATACTTTGAAAAAGAAACTAATATGCATATTATTGACAAAAAAAGACATATTTCATCAAAATTATTATGAAACTACATTTTATGATTATATATTTTCATAATTTTTATTAGCTAAGATTACAAAAAATTTACGCGATCTCAAAGTATTTCAAAAGATTTTAAAGGTTCAAGGGATTTCAACGAATTTCAGTTGATTTCAAACGGTTTAACATATTTTTAAAAATCCAAAAACATTCTTTTTTATCAAAGTAGGTACTTCAAAATCTTGAAATTTTTTTGAATTTTTTTACATTCCTTAAAATCACTTGAAATCTCTTAAAATCCTTTCATATTCTTTGATAACTCTGAAAATTCTTGAAAATTCATTTTTACAGTCTTTTAAGAATCTTTTAAAAATTTGTAATATCATTAAAAACCCCTTACAAAATACTTAAAAATATTTTAAAAAATTTTTAAATCCCTAAATGATTTAAAGTTGTTTAAAGGGCTTTTAGAATTCTTTAATATGAATTAAAATCACTTGAAATACTTTACAAAATTTTTCAATTTTTTGGAAATCTTCAAACTCATTCGAATTCTTTCAAAATTCTTTTAAATTTTCTTACATCACTTGAAGTCTATTTAAATGGCTTTAAATTCATTTTAATCTTTTAATTCTCTTTAAACTCTTTCTTAAAATCCTTTTATATTATCTAGAGTCACTTGAAATTTCTTAGAAAACTTTTGAAAATCCTTTAAAATTCTGAAATACTAAAAATACTTTTAAATAATTGCAAATTTTGAAACAACATGTCTTCAATTTTCTTTTTAAGTTTTTGAAAATCCCTTAAGATCCTTAAATCTCTTGAAATCCCTTAAGGCGTCTTGACATTTTTAAAATCTTGTGAAAGCTTTCGAAAATCCATAAATTCTTGAGGTCATTCAACATTCTTTAAAATTCTTTTGAAATTCTTTAAATATTCTTTAAAAATTCTTTAAAATGACTTCAAGCCTTCATTGAAATCGCTTGAAATAAAATATTGACCACATTAGAACTAGATAAAACAGGACAGTTCCTGATTAGAACCTCATAAAAATTTCTGCAAGGAAATTTGTCAATTTAAGTAGTTTGGCTATCTAAATATATAATGTAATACAACTCGGACTATTATCATTCTACAATTCTTATCGCTTGTACAGGAACCATGTGAGAAATATGAGGCGGAAAATCGTAGAAGTACTATCATGATACATTTAAAGCACGAACAACTACGAAAGAAAGTATAGAGCTTTTTCGTTTGTCCCGATCGATCGATGGAGAAACGACTGTGGACAATATCTTCATTTTTCTTTCTTAGTTCCCTGCAACGACTGTGTCGTTTCATGTTTCCTGTCTCAAAACAACTAGGTCATAGATTTGATTGTATCTTTAGATTAAAATCCACCGCGTGTGGAAAGTAGGAGAAAAAAGTTTACTTTTAAATTCTGCACATGGGGCCTTTCAAGTATTACGTGAACAGCTTGTGCGGAAGGGGAGTGGGGGAGTAGAGGTAATTTCTTGTTTCATGCATGTTTGATTACTGAACTAGATAATTTTCTCAAAACAAAAATCATATTTTTAAATTATATCCAAATAAGTGATTTTAGGGAATTTTCAAGGAATTTCAAAATAATTCACGGGAGTTTAATATTTCAAACTAAATGACATTAAAGAATTTGAAAAATATTTTAAGCGTTTTTAATGAATTTAAGATGATTTCAAGTGATCCCAGGGACTTTAAAAGTATTTTAAAAAAGTTTACAAGATTTCCTGAAAGATTTCAAGAGCATTGGAAGAATTTTTGAAGAATTTTAAATCAATTCAGGGCAATTTCAAGATTTTAGGGTAATTTGATAATTTTTTAAAGTATTTCAAGGGATTTTAAATAGACTTTAAGTGACCTTAAACAATTTTTAAAGAATTTAAAAATAATTCACAAAGGTCTCAAGATTTTAGAGTAATTAAAAATTTTCTTAAGTATTTGAATCCCTCAAAATTATTTAAATTTCAAAACATTTTAAAGGATTTCAAGATATTGTAGAGAATGTAAAGAAATTTCAAGTGATTTTAGGGTAATTTAAAAGGATTCCAAGAGATTTTAAGCGAGCACGAAATTTGAAGACGTGTTTTGGATGTCTTAAAAATGTTTTTAGATCGTCCAAAAAAAGTCCTAAATCAGACCAAAAAATGTCCAAAATACTTTCAACGTTCCAAATACGTCCTAAAAACGATTTTGGAATATTTTCTGTTCTTAGAACGTTATTTGGCTTTACTTACGACGTTTTAGGACGTCCTAAAAACGGTTTGGGACATTCGTACTCACTGGAACATATAACATGATTTATAATCATGTTATACATTTTTAAAGGATTTTGAAAGAATATAAAAAAGTTGAAGAATTTCCAAGAAATTTCAGTGTTATTAAAACGTGTGAAATGATTTGAAGAAATTTCAAGTGAATTTATGTGATTTTAAGTAATTTAAAGCTCTTGCAATAGACTCTAATTGATGGTAAAGAATTTTTAAGGAATTTCAAAAAAGTGTTAAGATTTTGAAGTAATTTAAAAACAAAAAATGTTTTTTAATCTTTAAAATCTGTAAAAACTCCAGAAATCTGCTGAAATTGAAAATTTTAGTGAAGATCGTTTAAAATTTACTCGAACACAAACTCATTACAAAACAATAACATTATTTTAAGTTGTAAATATACAAATATAAAATTAGTATTAATACTATATCGTTGCCCCATACATATCTAATTATATTAAAATATTTTGATTAAGAATAGGTATCCTGTTCAAAGCCTCGACAGAACCCCATTTTAAGTAGGGCTAGATGGGGAAATTACTGCCCGAGTATGTCAGACAAATGTGTTGCAATAAAAAACAGAAAAAGTTTATCAATAAAAATGTGCCCAAAGCATAAATTACATTGCCTTGCTCAAACGATATGTCGATACTAAATCAACATGGTCTATCGAATTTTCGTAAGTGTTCTTATAATTTGGAAGGGTGTAGTATGTATATATTTATACATAATCCAGGAAATGCTATGGATTGGTTGAGCGGGTTAAAAAGCAATTTTCCGTCTCTGTCAATCTACCAATTGCTACGGATAGCGAAGCAATTTCAACTCAATTTCTACAATTGAATGAGCGTCACATTGGAAAAACGAGTCGCGTATCTCTACGAAGCGGCAACCGCGTGCCTAGAAAGCACGGTTTGTGCGTGCGAAAAATCTAACGAGTTGCAAGCAGGGCCACGTTGGAAAAAAGAACATACTAAAAGCGAGAGGTGGACGAAAAAGGGGTAGATGAACGCGCGAAAAAGGCACGAGACTCGATGCGATGAAAAAAGAAGCAGAAGCAAAGTATAGGGACTAGGGGGTGGAAATCAGGGATGGGGTTCGAATTCGTTGGTTGACAATAGATCGCTTAGAGGCAGAGACGTGTCAGCTGTCGCGACACCGAAGGGCCCGATCCAGTGATTGACAGTTTTATAGGGGATTCCCCAAGCCGTTTTTGGATTTATGATCCAACAGCCGAGCAAAGTAATTGTCTCCTACAACCTACAATTTTATTAGGGGTTGGGGAAAAGGTGACATAATCCGCAATCGCATTCATGCGGGTCAAGTGTTACGTCGAAACTTTCCTCGTTAACACATCCACGATAAATATCTTGATTCCGAAACCAGTCCCTATGAGAAGAAAAGTAGGGTATCCAGGATAATTTTTTGTCGTTCATGGGGTACTTTTTTTTTTTAACTCGAAGGGTACCTTTGCATATAAAAAATAGGTTGTTTTTTCTAATATGAGGAGAAAAAAGAAAATTATGTGAATTTGTTTTTATCTAGAATAATCTGAAAATTGTGAATGATTCTAAAGAATTTCAGGAGAATTTTATTGTGGGGAATACAGATGATTTAATAAGTTTATAAGAAATAGCATTTTAAAGAATTTCAAGAAGTTTCTATGAATTTTAAGAGATTTCAACGAATTATAAGGGATTATGGGGGTTAAAAATGTTTTCATGGAATTTCGAGGAATTTTGAGTGATTTCAAAAGGTTTCTAGGAATTTTTCGAGATTTTGAAGTACTTTTTATGAAATTCAAAGGAATTCATGCAATTTTAAGGAATTTTGAAGAATTCCTTAGATATTTTTCTGATTTTTCTTCCAATTTGATTCAATTTGGAATGATTTCATGGAATTTGATGAAATTTCTAATTTTAATGGATTTTGAAGAATATAAAGGGATTTTAAACGTTATCATAGAATTTCTAAGAATTTCAAAACGTTTCTATGAATTTTAAGAGATTTCAAAGAACTATAAGGGATTCTGGGGGTTACAAATTTTTTCAGGGAATTGTAAGGATTTTCAAGTGATTTTGAATTTTTCTAGGAGTTTTAAAAAGGATTTTAGGCGTTCTCTCGGAATAACTAAGAATTTAAAAAGTATAAGTCAAGATATTTTCCTGATTATTTTTTAATTTTATGGAATTAAAATTGATTTTAAAAACTTTCAACAATTTTAAATGTTGAAATTTTAAAGAATTTGAAGAGATTTCGAAGAGACTTTAAAGGATTTCAAAAAATTTCATAAGATTTGAATACATTTTTAGAACAATTATTTCATGATATTTTTAAACATTTAAATTTATTTCAGACAATTTACAGAGCTTTAGAGGATTTTAAAGTTTTTTTTAAGGATTTCAAAAGAATTCTAAACATTTTTAAAAAATGCCAGTATCAAATACAAATATTTTCAAATTTAAAAAATTATGATTTTTCTGTTATTTTAATAATCCAAAAAAGTTTTATCAAACAAGAAATGACTATGAATTATCATCTAAAAGTTGAAATTTGCTACGAAAAAAGATGATTTTGAACAAAGTAGTTCAATTTGCAACCAAAAAAAAGAACTTTTTGAATTTTTAACCTACAAAGAGAATTTTCTAAAAAAAAAAAAACTACAGTCATCACAGAACTTTTTTTGTTCGAAGATTCACAATAAAAAAAATTTATTTTATTTACTATAATTTATTTATTGCAACAGAAAACATGGAAAATGTTTTTGCACACAATATTTTTAATTGTTGATGAAAAGTCTTTGATGAAAAAAAAAAATTCGTCTGAGTAGACGTCTGAAACTTCAGCCTAATTTCCATAATTAACCATTAAGAGGTGAAGTAGGTAAAAAAAGGTGAATACAAGACGTCTTGTGATGACTGAAAGTAATGAATTTTTAACTACAAATATTTGGGTTTCAACCAAAAAGATGGATATATAGTTGAATTTCCAACCAAATAAATGTAAAGAAATTTTTTCACTATTGACTGAATTTTGCACTTGCTCCTACGCTCAGAATTTCCCTTTATTAGCAACACTGAATTTATTTCCCTTAAAAGAATTACAAATCGAAGGTGAATTGCTGTAACTAATGGATTGGCGCGTCCTGATAACAGAATGAATCGATAGATCGAGACCAACCTTTTTTTAAAATCTGTTATTGTAGTCTGGATAGAGAGATCAGTCAATTCGACAAATAAAGTCACTCAATCTGAATTGAACAATATTTCTCGACTTTTTATAAATCGAGAATCTAAATATAAGGGTGAGTGTATGGTATATTTTTTAATTAAGAACCTCTCAGTTTAGTAACTTTCAGCAAGAAGTTGGTATAATTAACATCTCGCAAAATATGAAGTTTAATCTGAATAACTGTTTTCTTAAGACTCTTCATATTTAAAACTTGAAGGCTCTGAATGCGAGAAATCCTTCATCACAAGAACCGAAAAGGCTTCTTTAGAAATGAGTAAGAAGCGAAGGTAAGATTAGCTGACTTTGCACTGCATCGACTTTCTCGCATTGAGTCTAGTAACTGGAATTTTGAAAGTTTACGATACTTTGCCTTTCAAGGTTTTTGATTCTCGCGATTCCTCGACTTCATTAAAAGTCGCGCTGTGATTTGCAACAGATCTCAGCAATGTTGGAAATTGTGGTTTCAAACTTCCCACATAAATTTTAACCAAAGCTGCTAAGAGAATACTTAAAAGGACGCCTAAGAAAGTATATCTAAGAAAGTATGTCTAAGGAAGTAAAAATAATGAAGTAACTGTTGATTATAAAGTTTGTCAATCCTTAATACATATACAATATACATATATGTATAAAACATTACTCACCTCACAGTTGGAATGGCTGATATTACTCAGGTTGAGTCTGAAGACCTTGTCCCTGAAAAAGAATGAAATAAATGAAGCTTTATTCAAGTGGGATTAAAAGTTAGGATAAGCAGACAAATACAAAGAAGGCCAAGGTGAATTCTCATTCCGCGCGTACACACGAGTACATTACTCTCTGACTGGCCTCGCCCTTATCTCTCATCGGTTATATATGATTACATACTACCGCAGCAGTTGGTGCCTCACAGCGTTTCTTAAGGCGGCAAATGTTTGAGGAACGGCACAGAATTTATATGAGCCAGAGGAAAGCGATGCGCTAGGATCTCTTGGTTCTGGGTAGAGCATGAAGCTTATACTAATGGAGATATCGTGCTAGTGGATAGTCGTGAAGAGTGGAAAGAGACGATTTCGCCTTCTCACTCGAGCCCCTTCTTTCACCCAAAAGACAGATAATACCAAAGATAGAGCTTCATAACCACTTTTTAGTTCTAAGAAATTGTCTGGATTAGACTGAAGATAAAAAATATGCTATAATATTTATTATATTCTAGGTGGGAAGCATGAAATTTGCACTTAAAGATATTGGGGAGAAGGGGTACGGCCCGGTTGGTGGCGTGTTCACACTCCACGCCAGTCAACTTATCGCGCTGACAGTTTCCGAACCACGGAAACACTATTTATTTTTCACCAACACTAACTTTATTTTTCAATCAATTTTATATTGAAAATACTCGAAAAATATTTATTTGTATTCAATTGTTCTGCATCCCTCAGGTTTCATTAATAGACACTCATTTCCAATTTAGCGAAGTTGGTGGACAAACCACGAATCATTTCGAATTTGGTTTTATTTAATAAAGCAAATTGTAGGAACATATTGAACAGTGTAACACAGGGGCTACCATAGTATTTTTTATGGATTCCCATCATCAAAATATTGTAATTATCGAGACGATAAAATTAATATATGATAATAAATTTAAATGCGATGTATAATAAAAATTTTAAATTTACACACAAGTCAATACAACTTCAAACGAACATAAATAAAATATACTCGACGTTCGTTATATTGTCAGTTTTCATGATATTTTTGGAAAATGGGAACACGGTGGATTTTCTTGTTTTCTTTTTTTTAATTTTATTTTCTTTGTATCAACAAACGTGTAACAAACGACAAACTATGCTGGAAGCAAACATCCAATTTTCAGGTCACTGGAGTTTTATTTTTATTTTCTCTACAATGTTTGGAAAAGTAAATTTGATATAATTTTCTAAAACGCTGACTAAAAAGAAGCACTTAATGAATTTAAAATTCGAGAAACTAAAATAGATAAATTTTGAATCAGAATCTTTGTATGACTAATCAGATCGTCAAAACTTCAAGTCTTCACATAAATTTCGAGTCAACGTCTTTTTCTCGACATTCATATGATAACTATTCGTATCAGTATCGTGCATCGTTAATTAGAAATACGGTACGGGTTAATTGTAGTTTTGTTGATCCGCGGCTACGTTGCGGTTACCTCGCAATCAAGGTGCGCTAATTGAACGCTTCCAATTATCAGACAGGGTGGCGTGCGCGATGAAAGGCCTTGGAGAGAAAAAAAACATTTTTCAATTTATACAAATGATACCACGCGACGAAAAATTGCCAATAATTACAGTTTTTAATTTTTCTCGAAACTGGGATATGATTGAATTTTTCAAAACATTGCTTGTAATAACACATACGGCAGGTCCAATCTCTTCTCTTTCATATAAAAAAGTGACATTTCTGTTCAAAGTTTTTTGTTACATATTTTTTATTTGATATCCCTGCTGGAAGTAAAGAGATAGTCCTATCCCTTTATATTCCTTTCTATCTCCATATCAATCCACATTCACGCCTATCTATTTGAATCACCTCTTTTCTATTTTTTTTTATCTTTTGACTATATCTGTCCATCTATTTCTATATCCTTGTCAATCAAACTTCGACCCTATCTCTTTCAATTCCTATTACTCGTCTATCTTTTTGTATCACTTTATTAATCTCAATTCGCTCCTATCTTTTTCCATCCTCTCTTCTCTATTCCTTCCTATCCTTTGCCTATCCTTATTTATATTTTTTTACCTCTTTTTTAAACGACAATTCACTCCTTTCTCTTGCAATCCCTACTTCTCTTTCTATTTCTATTCTCTTATATTCCTTTCTATCTCATTGTCAATTATAATTCACTCCTATCTCTTACAAATAAGAATATTGCTTTCTATCTCAAGCCTAGTCCTGTCTATCTCCTACTATCTTTTTGTCAATCATAATTCGCTCCTATCTCTTACAATCCCCACTCTTATGTTCCTTTCTATATCTCGCTTATTCTTGTCTATCCCTTATATCCCCTTATCAATATCAATTCACTCCTATCTCTTTCAATCCTATTCTACCTCCTTGCCAATAAAAATAGCTCTTATCTCTTCCAATCCTCACTTCTATATCCCTTCCTATCTCCTATCTATCTTTTTTATCTCTTTATTAATCTCAATTCGTTCTTATCTTTTCTAATCCCCACTTTTCTATTCCTTCTTATCTTACGCCTACGCTCGTCTATATTTTTTATCTTTTTTTAAATGACAATTCACTTCTTTCTCTTTCAATCCCCATACTTTTCTATCTCTTTATATTCAATACCCACTCTGATATTCCTTTCTGTATTTCGCCTATTCTTATATATCCCTTGTATTCCCTTATCAATATCAGTTCACTCCTATCCCTTAAACTCCCCACTCCTTTCTATCTTATTTTTCATATCAATTCGCTGTGAATCCCTGTGAATCTCAACTTCTTCATTTCTTCCTATCTGACGCCTGTTCTTCTGTATCTTTTTCAATCCTCACATATCTATCCCTTATTATCTCCTTCCCAATCACAATCTCAATTCACTACTGACTTTCCTAATATTTAATAGCCAGTTCTCTATTATTCCCTATCTTACACCTATTCTTGTCTATTCTTTTCTATCTCCTTATTAATTTCAATTTAAAATCTCCACTTCTATATTCCCTTCTATCTCTCGCCTAGTCCTGTCTGTCTTTTTCTATTTCTTTTCCAATCTCATGTCGCTCTTATCCCTTTCAATCCCAACTATTTCATTCCTTCTGAACTATAACTTATTCTTCTCTTGATCTTTCTATCTTAATCCGATTGTTACGTCATGTGATGCCTCAAATAACATGTCCTTCTTTGAATGTCTTAGAACGAGGGATGCATAGGGATACTTC
>JAUESI010000003.1:1854976-1871256 GCA_032275145.1 Synergus laeviventris
CCGCTCGGAAAATCAGGACTTATTAATCTAAAGAATCTCCTAAAACGTCACACCGTGATTAGGTTGTGACGTAACACGATTTAAAATTGCTCAAATCTCTTTCAATCCTCACCTCTCTATCCCTTTCTATCTTTCGCCTATTCCTGTCTATCTCTTTTTATTTCCATTTCAATCACAACTCGCTCCTACCTCTTTCAATCCCTACTTCTCCGTCTCTTTCTATATCCGTATATACCTCTCTATCTTTTCCTATCTGCTTGTCAATCTCAATTCGCTTCTATCTCTTTCAATCACCAGTTCTATATCCCTTTCTATCTCCATATTAATTCAAAACCACGCCTATCTCTTTTAATCCATATTTCTCTATCTATATATTATATCTCTATCTATCTCTTCTCCATTTCACTCCTATCTCTTTCTATATCTCTATCTGAATTATACTAGCTCATATCTCTTTCAATCCCCACTTCTCTATTCCATCCTACCTCTCGCCTATTCTTGTCTATCCCTTGTATCCCCTTATCAATACCAATTCACTCCTTTCTCTTTCAATCCCTAGTTCCCTATCTCTTTATATTCTCTTATATTCCTTTCTATCTCCAGCCTAGTCCTGTCTGTCTCCTTCTATCTCCTTTTTAATCTCAATTCACTTCTATCTCTTATAATCGCCACTTCGATATTCCTTTTTATCTCTAACCTAAATCTGTCCATATCTTTCTATCCCTTTGTCAATCTCAATTCGCTCCTATTTTTTTCTTAGGAATAGAAAGAGATACGAATTTCTAGCGAGAGATATAGAATTAGGGATAGAAAGGAATAAAATTGTTTCCTGTGTAGAAACAGACTAAGAGATAGAAATGGATATATATCACCAATAACAGGGATAGGAAGAGATAGATAGAAACAGATAGAAAAGTTCTATCTCTCTCTATCTCTTTACTTCCAGCAGTGTATCTATTTTTTCAATTCTGAAAATATTTTCATGTCCTAATTTTGAATTCATAAAAAAAGTAAATTCCGAACATAAGGCGTAATTTGTTTTGTCGATTCTAAATTGAAATCGATGCTCTTGTTTTTCCCTTATCTTTGAAATGTGAAAAAACTCATTCATACTTTAAATTGAACACAGCTGCAAAGATCCCAGCAGGATTAGACCAAAAGAAATCAAAGAGATCTGCAATAGCAGAGAGGGGTGGGGGGTGCGGGATCATCAGATCATAGGAATGGTGTAAGCGTAAGGCATAGTGGCGTGAACATAAATCGAGTTTACCCAGTTTTCAAATGTTACGAAACATTAGCGTCATCGGTTCGCCGCATAACTTTATTCCAATAGCCATTCTTCATGGCTTTCAATAGAGTGCGCAGTCAAACGGAATGCGCAGCACGAATGTAAGCACCCTCCATTCATCCTGGCTAACGGCACTGTAAAAAAGTAAATGCCAGTGACGAAAAACAAATTCGACTTGGAATTCAAGCTGAACTTTCTTACTATACCCACTAAGGGTTCGGAAAACTTTTGAGATACAGCCGCATGTGACGTCACACCGCGCCAAAGAACACCGAGCTGGGAAACCAATTTAGAGGAGAAAGGCGAAAAAACGAGATACAAAATAGCTCAACGGAAAACGAGCATCGATTTCAATTCAGAAGCGAGAAACCAAGTTATCCTGCGGGCCAGATTTGAAATTGAAAATTTTTATGATAGATTCCAAGATGGGAAAAACAAATATTTTGTAAACGGAAATATATGGAGGATTATATTACTATCATAATCATCCATTTGAGATCCTCCTAAATTGTTGTTTTGAATTTTTTAAAAATGCCTTGAAATAATTCGTATGATTAGTTATTCCAGTCATAAATTTTTATGCATTTAAACAATGATCAATTCGGGACGAAAATTTGATTTTGAGAAAAACAATTTGAAAAACTCAAGAGCTTTATATTCGGGAATAAAAATCGTTTCGTATTTCGAAGGAGGTAATAAATTCTAGGGATTTTGTAGGTATCCTTATAGACTCGGTGCGCATCCTTAAAGTTGAAATTTGCTACCTAGGGGCAATATCAGCTGCACTAAACTCAGAATTAGGTTTACGGTCGAGTGGAAATTTAATGGGAATTCGTGCAATGGAACTGACATGAGAAGAGAAGGAATCTTAATCGTTACAAATCATTCGAAAGAAACGTCTATCAGCTGTGCTCCTCTTTCTGCAAATTCTTATTGGAATTCGATATATACGTTGGTAGTGGATATGTACCTATCCACGAGACGAGTCCGCGTAAGCACGTGGAACCGAGCCAGAAGTCGGAAACGTTAAAATTGAAGTACCTGCCTTCTTGGAAAAATGCAATTTATCGTTACTGCGCCTTCTTCGACTCTTACATTTCCACTCTCGTTATAAAAAAGAAGATTAGTTTAAGACCTTAAAGAAGTTACACCTCATTTTTAGTTTATGGCACTTTTTATATCAGGGTCCGGGATTATTACACCATACTGGTGTAAAATCTTAGAGAATCATCTGCAGAATCCAAAGTGGGGCTCTAACTTCTCCTCATCATTCAGGCCCCACTCTGATATTTTTGAACAGTAAAATCATGAGAACAAAAGTAGGATAAACAGGATATATACATTTATTGTCGCTTATATAGGATATTTTTTAAGCTTAAATGGCATCTTTTTTTTAAAAATTGTTATTGATTATTTATTAAATTTTTGCAATTTTCAGGAGGAAAAAGAAAAAAATTAGTGTACTTAAAGTGTACAGAAAATGGATTATCAGCTAAAAGTTGAAATTTTTTTTAAAAAAAGATGATTGTCAAGAAAATAGTTCCTATTTTAAGTAAAATAGAGAATTTTCTACAAAAAAATTATATTATTTACATAAAAACAGGTGACAAAATATTGAAACTAAATTAAACCAACAAAACGAAGAAATTAAAAAATTTGTCTAAAAGCAAAAAAAAAAATTAGGCTCCAATCTAAGTCAATAAAATTTAAATTAGGAACTAAGGAGAATTCTAAAGAATTCTAAAGAAATCAAAAGAACTTTAAACAAATCCAGATGGCTTTAATCAAATTCAAGGGAAATTCAGGAAAAATTAAGGTCAATTCCAAATAAATCCCATGTCAATTGAAGATGATTCAAGTGACTTCAAGAGGAACCTAAGAAAACTTTGGGCGAATGTCAGGATATTATATTATATATATTATTATATTATATATATTAGGAATTGTAGGGATTACAAAATATTGAAAAAAAGATTTTAAAAACTGTGAATTGATTTTAAAAAATTTCAAAGTATTTCATAAGATTTCGAATGATTTTAAGTAATTTCAAGGAATTTGAAAAGTACTTCAAACAATTTTTAAAAATTACTGAGGATTTGAAATAATTTAAAATTTTTTTATCAGAATGTTCAAAAGAATTCAAAGATTAAAAAAAATTCCAAGTTTCAAATAAAAATATTTTCATCTTTAAAAGAGATTGAATTTCCTATTACATATTTTAATTATCTGGTTTTGCTAAACAAGAAATGACTCAGAATTATCATATAATAACAATGCCAATAATTTTCCAGCTGTTTCAACTTTATGAATTGAATAAAGGTGCAAAACCTAGAAATTCACAGAAGATTTTTTCAAATATCTAGAATAATTCAAAGAATTCTAAAGAAATCAGAAGATTTTTTAAAAGAAATAAACAAGGATTTATTCAAATTCAAGGTTAATTCAGTCAAACTTGAGGTAAATTCATCAAAATTTAAGATAAATTCAAAGTCATTCTACGAATTTAAAGATATTCCGAAGAAACTTTAAAGGATTCCAAGAGATTTCATAAGATTTAAAAAATTTGAATACATTTTTAATCATTTTATTTCACGATATTTAAAAATATTTAAATTCATTTTAGACCATTTACAGCGCTATTAGAGGATTTTAAAGAATTGAAATAGATTTTAAGGAATTTTAAGGACTTTAAATTTTGAAATTTTAAAGAATTTGAAGAGATTCTGAAGGGACTTTAAAGGGTTTCAAGAGATTTTACGAGATTTTAAATGGTTTATAAGAATTGGAATGGAGTTCAAAAGAATTTTAGAATTTTGAAGAAATTTTACAGGATTTAAAAGATTTCAATTGATTTTAAGCAATTCCAAACAATTTGAGAGTGTTTTAAAAATTTGTTTAGGGATTTCAAAAGTATTAAAAAGTTTTGTCAAACCGGAAAAGGTTGAAAATTCCCAGAATATTTGAAATAGGTGAACAAAGGTGGATACGAGACGACGTGTGATTACTGAAATTGATTTTTACCTTTAGAAATTAATTTTTAACTAAATATTTGGTATTCAACCCAAAATATGGATATAGTTTAATTTCCTACCGAGGAAATATATATATGGACCGGTCTGCAAGGCCTGTAAATTTTATGATTTGAAGAAACATATGTCTCAATTGAATCAAGTAAATTACTGCTTTGGATAAAAAATTGGAGGGAAGTAGTGGGTGAGTTTTTTGGTCATTTATGTAAGAAAAAGAAGAAAACCCCACAATCTTGGCAGGCGTCCCGACTCGTAGTCAATGCGAATCATTACTTCCGGTTGACCGATTCGAAATACGAAGTCTCATCCTAAAAGGCGGTGGCGCGTGTGTCGGGTGAAATTTTGATTTACTCAAAGGGCGTTTATTCAAGGATCTATGTAATCCACCGGCTGATCTTACGAACCCGTGCAGTCGACCATCTCAACGAAGGATATCTTTCCACGTTTTTTTCCCCGCTTATCACGTTCCCTCGTTTGTAAACTCATGTCCTTTCAGAACATCTACCCCCGGCTTTCTCCATTATCAAACCTCTGTAGCATTTTGTTGGTATTTACCAAATTAAGGGGTCTTTACAAAGGAACTACCCCGAGGACCCCATTAATGATCCCAAGAGGACATTGGAATGACTTCGATTCTAAAACGAAGAGAAGAACCTTTAGAAAAAAAAAGGCCAAGCTTCGTTGACTTTTGAAATCTTTTGTAGACGAGTTCCTGCTATTTAAAAACACATTTCCTTAAAAGCAAAGAAGGAATGAAAAATTGAAAGATGCTTGTCTTAATCTTGTAGTAGACTAAATTGATATTGTACCGCATTTGGCTTACATGAGCTCGAACGAAAACCTGTAGCAGTTGTTTTGTATTCATCCCACGTTTTGAGCGGAAGTGGGCGTTCCGACGTGCGGAGAGGCGAGATTTATCGGAAAAGTTTACGATGGTAATTTGACGAATGATTTTTCCTGGCAATTCTTATTTAAATACTTTTCTGTTGCAATTATAGGGAGATGGATTTTTATGAAAGAAATTGTAAACTGAAACAAGACTGCGAAAAACTACATGTAAGCAAATTCTAACTGAAAAAGTTTGAAAAATAAAGGAAGAGAGCTGGAAAGGCGAGACTCGGAATTAAAAATTAACCTGACTTGGGAAGGAAACTTGACACGGTATTCCATAAATATTTTTCTTCCAGTAGCACTGTTTTTACGTGCGCACTTGTTACTCCCTTACTCGCTCGGTATGAAAAGTAATAATGTTACTCACATTGCTCCGACGTAGAGAACATCCCTTTTGCTGTCCAGGTAAAGAGTTCTGTAGTACAGCATCCCGCAGCTGAATTCTCGTACATGCTCTGAAAACAGACAGAAAGAGGATTAATGCTGGTGCTCACGATCGATTAACACACAAAAACGCGTACTCGCCGAAGCGTCGACTCGCTCGGTAGAATTTTATTATTTCTCTTATTATACAATAAAATTTCCCGTGACATCTCTGCATTTCATAATCCCTATGAAAGCTCACTTACTTTTCAAAGCCTTTCCTGTCAAATACTTATTTACATTTTTTTCGATTCAATTACAAATTCGGGTTATGCACCTCAAAAATGTGAAAAAGATTTATCAATCCTAAAATGCCGCAGTTTCGAGCAGAAAATTGAAATTTTGAAATTTTTTGTACTGGTCTGCGTGCAAACATTTTTATGGGGTCTTGATGGGGTCCTAGCCGGTTTTCAAGATTTAAAAAAATTCTGTGGATTCATTACTTGAAATATTCAATTAGTTCATTTTCGGAAAACTAAAATTCTATTATAAAAAAGAGGTAGTAATTATATAGAAACAAGTTGCTGAGAGAAATTTTGAAAGAATTTAAAAATATTATTCACGTGCGTTTCACGATTTTAGAGTAATTTAAACATTTTGTTACATTTTTCATGATTTAAAAAAGATTTCAAGGGATTTTAAGTCATTGAAGGGGGTTTCAAAATAATTCATGAGCATTTCAAGATTTTAGAAAAATTTTTTAAATCAATTAAGTTTTTTAAGGGATTTAAAATGAAATTAAGAATTTTAAAGGATTTTAAAAATATTGCAATTAATTTCAAGGAATCATTAAAGAATTTCAAAAGAGGTCAGGAGAGTTTTAAGATTTTAGAGTAGTTTAAACAATTGAAGGGGGTTTCAAAATATTTCATGAGCATTTCAAGATTTTATACTAATTTAATAATTTTGATACATTTTTCAAAGGATTCATATTAAATTATTTTTAAAGATATTAAAAACATTTAGAAAGATTTTAAATGATATTAAATACTTTTAAAGAATTTTCAAAAGATTTCAAGTGATATTAAGCAATTGGAGGGGACTTAAAAATAATTCATGAAGATTTAAAGATTTTAGAGTAATTAAAAAACGTGAAGTTTTTCAAGGGATTTAAAATGATATATTCATTTATTTTTAACAATATGAAATATTTTTAAAGGATTTTAAAAGAATGTAAACAAATTAAAGAATTTAAAAGAAATTTTAAAGTTATTAAAACATGTGAAAGGATTTGAAGTGATTCTAAGGAATTTCAAAAAAGCTATCAAGATTATGAAGTAACTTTAAAACAAAAAATGTTTTTAGATTCTTTAAAATCTTTTGAAATTCTTCAAGATCACTTAAAAACTCTTCTAATCTTTATAAATTTCTTTAGATCTCTACTTTTTTAAACTTACGAAAAAAAATATAAATTTGGAACGTTCAAATGAACGAAATATTTTTTCCCAGTTCGACTGAGAAACTACAAGTTTCTTTAAAACTTTTTCTGCTGTGTTTTGACATGGAAAAATCTTCTATGTCCTGTTTCATTATAAACAATATCTCATTTTTATTACATTATTTTAAGGTGGAAGACATATTTTGAGTTAAATAATGTTTGAAGACCTTCCTCAAGGCGTTGGCAATTATTTACTGAAGAATAAGTTGAAGAGCGCGTAGATGGGTAAAATACAGTGTCTACGGTCATGCTGGTGCAGCCTGACACTGATCTGCTTAACATATGAAAGAAAGCCACCCCTTTCCAAATAGACTGGTTCCACTCTAGCCTAACAGAGCGCGAACAATGCTATATTTTATACGGTATCAGAAGGGGCTGACATCGAATGAAAGGAGTTCGTATTACAGAATAGTGTCTCCTTCTATCCCCCCACCCCTCCACCCACCTCTCTTTTGCGTATCTACCCTCGAACAAGAGACTTGCGTTCTTATCTATATTCATTCGCGTATTGAACGCAGCTACTCAAAAGTCGTTTCTGTAGTATCTAATATATTACAGACCACGTTCTTCCGCCATTTTATTATATAAAATAATGGACTTAAAATGCTTTTTCGGTTCCACAAGGAAGTCGATTTTGTGATTTTTTTTCTGTCTTTTCCATAAAGGGTGGGTTTTAGCGCTGAGACGGAGAGTTCTCACCCCCCAACTATTATTTCGCGGATTATTAAAGAGATTCTCGCTGTTTTCTATTGGGGGTGATTTTAAGGGGTGAGTCCGAAATGTCTCTTTCGGTGGTATAAAGTCGATTTTATAACAAGGGTTGGGTTTTCTTTTTTCATTTTCAAGTCACCTCAAACTATTTCCACCTGAAAAAAAGTATTTTTATCATCGTTGATTTAAACGTTCAGAACTTTTCAGTCATGAGATAATTAAATTTTCAGTATTTATGGGAACATTTAAAATATCCTTTCTACATATCAATGCATTTTATTTTAAAATTGAAATGATAAATTGCAATTGCGTGGCAGACATTTCAAAAGAATCTTCGTCATGCATATTCATTTTCTAAATATCTGGATTTCTCTTGCTTTTATTACACGATATTCAAAATAAAGCAATGAATTGAAAAAGCAGCCTCAATAATAGAAATGTTAAAAGTAGACTTGGACTTCTCAACAGTTCTCAAAATATGCTTTCTATCAAAATAAAATTACATAAGTTTGACGCAGAATTGGAATATTGAAAAAGCCTTCGCCCTTCTCATCATGTTACACTGAATTTACTATTTTCGGACTCGTCCCCAGATTTTGTTTGCTGGTCAGCTTCTTATCGATCCGTCGAATGCCACTTTATTTATGGCGTGTCCGTTGTCGGGAAATTTTTAGGGCGAGCGAGATTCATTTAGTTGATAGGCTTAGACCCTACGCTACTTTGGCGAGGAAAAGATATAGTATGGGATTCTTATGGCGGTCTGAATTTCTCATAAGAAAGTTCTTCGACTCGAAAAGACCGATACAATCATCCAGCCAGGGTTGTTAGTAGAATGAGATAACGTTTAACGTCGCTACGACCGGAAGTCATCCATTTGAATTTGGGGGTTTCGAGGGACGACAAGAATCGCAATTTCATTCATTACCACTTCATTAACCAGCTCAAGGTTTCGAAAAACACTTAAATAAAATAATTCTGGTGTGAGATCAGTTAGAACTGGAGTGGCAAAATTTGGAGTGCTGAATATCAATGTCAATATTTAGCTGCTGGAAAATATCATCTCGTTGGATGTTTCTCTTGCACATTTTCAATTAATTTTTTTCTTGAAGCAAGCTTGGAAGTGGAGGGAGAAAGAAGCACATGAAAATTTTTCTGCAAACAGAGAGATGCAGTGCATTTTTCATACTCAGAGTATAATATGCATGGAGGATATACCCAAGGGTAGATATATGCGTTCTAATACTTGCAGCTGAAGTTTGCAACGATTATGATAAGGAAAAATTCTTTTTTTTTTAATATTACGAGACCTAAAATTTTATTCCGACTAGGATCACCTCGAAAATAAACCAACAAGCACAAAAAAATCATTAAAAATTGTTAAATTTCGAGAACTAAAAGTTTATTCTTTTAAATGGTTTTAACTTTTGTCTGAATAAAACAGAAATATTTCATACGGCCATCCCTATAAGATGACCATGAAAATCTACTTCCAAATACAAAGAAAAAATTATTAAAACTCTCCAAACTTTGAGATCTAAAAACTGAATGTTCAAATAAGACCTCTTTAAATTTGAGGGAAATTCTTGAAAAACCCTAAATTCTTTGGAGTTTTTTAAAAATTCTTTAATATCATTTAAAATTACTTGAAAAATTTTTAATTCTTATGAATTCCTTTCTAATTCTTTTGAAATCACTTGAATGGTTTCATTTTATGTCAAAAGAAGCTCGAAACATTTTGAACCCCCTACTAGGATCATCCCCAAAATAAACCTCGAAGCACAAAAAAGTCATTAAAAATGGATAAACTTGGAGAATTAAAATTTCATTCTTTTGAACGGTTCTAATTTTTGTCTAAATAAAACAAAAATAGTGTTTCATCCGCATAAGATAACCCTGAAAATCTACCCTTAAATAAAGCAAAAAAAATGATTAAAACTTCCCAAACTTGGAGACTTAAAATTTAGTTTGATATCCACAATTAAGGCCGACAAATTTTTGAAAGATTTTTCTGCCTAGGGGATGATTTTGAGGGTGATCCTATGGAGGTAGGCAGATGAATCTTTTTCCGTCTTATTTGGACATTAAAAAAAACCACTTAAAAGAATAAAACAGTAGGTCTTCAAACTTGGTGATTTTTAATGATTTTTTTTTAATCTTAGGGGTTGATTTTCAAAGTCATCCTATGGGGGTGGACGGATTAAACTTTTTCCGTCGAATTTCAGATATCAAATCGAATTATTTAAAAGAATAAAATTGAGAGTCTTGAAATTTGAGGAACTTTAATGATTTTTGTTAAGCTTAGGGGCTGATTTTTAGGGTGATACTATTGAAGTGGGCGAGTTAAACTTTTTCAGTCTTACTTGTTCAGTAAATCAAACAATTTGAAAGAATAAATATATAGGTCTTGAAACTTGGTGATTTTTAATGATTTTTTTAATCTTAGGGGTTGATTTTCAAGGTCATAATTTAGGGGTGGGCGGATAAAACTTTTTCGGTGTATTTATAGATCTTGTGCTTTTTTCAAAAAATCATTTTTCGTTGTAAACGTTGCAAAATTTAATGACTTATGAGATCATTTTGGACTCCCCTCCTCCCTTTTTAACTCCTAATATTTTTAAAAGTTATAATATTTATTTCTTCAATCGTAATAATTTATAGAAAAGAGTATATGTTAATAGATTATACAAAAAATGTGTGTAATAATTATAATCATTTTCTTAATCCCCTCCCTCAAAATAAATTTTTTATTTGCGAAAAGAAAGATAAAAATTATTTTGATGTCCGATTTGCAATAAATTTCAATTGACCTCTCCTTCCTGATACCTTGGACATCCACTATCTTTGAAATCTTATAAAATTTCTTAAAATTATTTTTAATTTCCTAGGATCACTTGAAGTTTCTTGAAATCAGCTTAAAATTGTTTTATTCTCAAATAAATATAATATAAATCTCAACTTAAGCGGAGAATATTGGGGGCAGAAACGTATGGCTGGAGGAATTAAAATAATAATAACGTAGAATATTGGACACGGCTGAGGTGGTACCCTCGTAATCTTCAGCGGCCATATGCCGGAGTGTGGCTGGAACGAAGCCAGGCGAATGTAAAAAATGATGCTGCTTTCCTAATCCGCTCGCATTGGTTATGGGGCAGGGGGGGGGGGGATTTATTCAATTGCCATTCGAATTCGTACCCCATTTCGAATCAGAAACCTCCACGAATAACTGCAGTTGGTTTATGACGATAAGGTCACAGTGTAAACATCAGACGACAGAAGATATAGCGCAAGCAGTAAACATGTTCAGAACGAGTCTTTATGATATAACATATAAAAACAGAAAATGATTGACAAAAAACGTGAATATTTTCACTCTCTGCTATATTTATAGAAATAAATAGAAAAAGGATTTCCGCAGTGACTTCGTAAGGCAATATTTTGTAGAATTTCATACGATTCATTGGCCTAGATCTTGTGCCTGAATTCAAGTGAAAAGATGCACTTTTGCTGTATAGAATGAATTTATGGAAATGTAGGTCATGAAAAATGTCTAGGGCTCCTCTGAGAAAACTCTGTTGATCCGCATTGCACTCGAGTTCAATAGATTCTTCGACACTCGTATGTTATTGTAGAACCACAAAATGCGCTTTGCTTCGTATTGGTATTGACATTATGAGTACCAGGAAGATGGATATGGGTAATTAAATTGAAGTGTTATCGTAATAACCCGAAGAAAAAAGAAAAATCAATACGAAATATGCAAACTCCTTAAGAATTTTCATTTCAGTACCTGGTTAAAGTGACTTAGGAAATTCGAGAAATTCAGAGACTCAGCTACTCTCAATAAACCAATAAATAAGGGATGATCATAAAAAGAAAATCAGAGAAACGGTTTTCATTTAACGAAGTGGACCTTCCTAATAGAGATGAAATTATCAACATATGTTCGATTATTTTTATAATCTCTTAAAGTTCTTGGAAATCAACGATCGACACCTTTTTAGTGGTATATGTAAAAGTACGAATGAAAGGAGTTTCCACACAGGAATAAATGAGTGGCAGTTGGTTGATTAAGGTAAAAAATGACGTTTTCAGAAAAAGCAGAGAGAATGGAATTAAAATAGAAAAAGTGCTTTAACGTGAAAGGAAGTGAATTCCGAAGCTGCGATGAGTAACTGAAAGTTCAGTGAACCGCAATAGCCAGTGTGGGATGAAAAGGACCTGAGGCCACATCAACGCTCTCAAGTAACCAAAGTTACTCGACAACGAAGTGATATCTTTTTTAGATTAGGGAGATAGTCGTGGGAAGGTCCCACTGTATGTTTCCAGTGGCTCTCAGAATAGTTACCAAGAGTTAGGGTAGGGTCAATCTGGATACGGGCGCATCTAGTATCCATCCTCCCCTAAACCACCCCCTGGTTATCTCGGTAGAACGGACATGTTTCAAACTCTCTATCAGTTACTGATCCTCTCTCGACACGACTATACACTCTTCTCAAATCCGCACGCCGTCGGGCTAAGTACACGATGAACAATAACCGCAGAGATTCGATCCACTGTTGATTTTCCTTTACCTTCCCTCACACGAACTGTATCAGATTTAGAACCTCGATAATATTGGATAATTAATACAAGATGAGAAAATTAAGGCAAGATATATTTTTTACCACTAATATCCCGTGCATAAATATTTATGGGGTCCTGAAGGGGTCCTGACTAGTTTTGCCGAGTTCTAATGAGGTCCTGATCTGGTAAACTTGGGAAGGACCTAACAAAGAGTGTTCACGCTCTCGCTGTTAAATACAGCATGTAGGGGAAACTGGTCAATACCCCATCAAGATTAACAAAAATATTCTGCATTCATTATTTGCAATATTTGATTATTTAATTAGTTCATTTTCTGACAGCGATAGTACTATAAAAAAGATGTATTTGTTATAGCAAAAGAAGCATTTTTAAGGAATTTTTAAAGTATTCTAAAATAATTCACGAAAGTTTGAAAATTTTAGAGTAATTAAACATTTTTGTTAAGTATTTCAAATGCTATTAAATGACATTAAAGAATTTGAGAGGATTTTCAATAGATTTCAAGATTTTTAAGTAATTTAATCATTTTGTTGGAGATTTCAAGAGATTTTAATCGATTTAAACCGATTTCAATAAACTTCCAGTAATGTTAAAAAATTTTTAAGGATTTTCAAATATTTTCACAAGATTAAAGGATTTTAAGATATTTCATATAATTTGAAGGGATTTTAAATGATTTAAAGAAATTTAAAGCGAACTGGATAGATTTTAGGTAATTTTAAGGTTTCGAATTCTTTGAAATATATTTTAGGGCATTTGATGAGATTTAGAGATTTTAAGATGTCTTAAGTTTATACAGCGATTTCGAGGAACTTAAAAAATTTTCTAATGTTTTAAGATTTTGAAGCAACTCAAAAAAAAAGAATGTTTTATGATTCTTTGAATCCAAAAACATTTAAATTTCATGAAATTTGTATAGATTATTTAAAAACATATGCAAATATTGTACGAGATTTTTAATGATATAAAAAAATTTCGAAGGATTTTAAAAGAATATTTAACAAATTTAAGAATTTTCAAGAAATTTCAGATTTGAAGTGATTTGAAAACAAAAAATGTTTTTGAATTCTTTAAAACCTGTTAGATGTCTTGAAATCTACTGAAATTAGTTGAAATCCTTTGAAACCATTTTAAGAAATTAAAAGCAATTTCGAGAGATTTCAAGTGCTTTTATAGAGTTTTTAGGGAAGTTCAATAATAATTCAAAATAATATAAGGGTTTTCAATTACGTATGTAAATATTATTTCAAGGTATTTCAGAATTATCAAAAATGTGAAAGGATTTTAAGAGATTTCAGGTGATTTTAGGGAATTTCAGAAGATTAAAAAAAAATTCCAAATTTTAAAGTACTTAGAAAACAAATAAAAAGGTTTTGAATTCTTTAAAATTTGGTTTAGGTCACTTAAAGGGATTTAGAGATTTTACAAAATTTCAAATATATCAAGGTTTCCTACAGAATTTTAAGAGATTTTAAGCTGTCTTAAATTTAAAGCGATTTCGAGAGATTCCAAGTAATTTTAAGGAATTAAACTTTTTTTTAATTTCTCAATTATGTAAGTAACTTTTTTGAATCCAAAACCTTTCAAATCTCTTGTAATCTGCTGAAATTTGTACAAATTATTTTAAAATACAGTATCGTATTGTATTTAAAATATTGTAGGGGATTTAACAATTAAACAAAATGTCTAAGGATTTTAAAAGAATATTAAAAAAATGTAAGAATTTAAAGATTTAAAGTAATTTAAAAACAAAAAATGTTTTTGAATTTATTAAAATCTGTTGAATCTCTTGAAATCTCTTTAATCTCAAGTTATTAAGAATTATGAAAAAAATATAATCATAAAAATAGATAAAAGATAGTTTAATAATAATGGGTCTGTGTTTCTCAACATCATACATGATAATTAATTTTCAAACATATAAATATAACCATCTTTTATACCATATTATCATAAATAATTAAACGTGTAAAATGTTGGGAATGCTTTTTCATTGTTAAAAATATCAATATAAGATTGATATTAATGAGAGATATCGTTGAATTTTTATTGAAAATAGAAATCCCTACCAGGGCCTCGTCAGAACCCCATTTTAAAATTTTAAATAGGGCTAAATGGGGCAATTTCTGCATACCCGAAAATTAGACTTCTGGTTCCACAATTATTCTTCTTCTAGTTTCCGGAACATAATTCCTCAATTGGTAAAAAAAAAGCCCTTTATGGTCAAATACCGCGAGGAATAAATTCTCCTTGTCGATTTCTGTAGCTCGATAAGTTCTGTATCATTGAAATCTCGGTTTGTATTGGTGAACGCAATTACCAGCGACCTCCCTTCGAAAGAGAAAGAAGCAGAAGCCTTGGGGGGTTGAGAGACGAGACGAAAAAGTTGTCGATCGCATTTTAACCTGCTCGAACTTCTTTAAATGAAAAAAGTTTCGTGAATTCGAGGGACACAAGGTACGAGTGGTTGCCATGTAAATCAACAGGAACTCACTTTCCTCACGCACCAATGCGAGTTTAATGCCAAATCCGCAATCGATCCATCACATTCTAGCAACATAATTATTTTTCAATTTTTCATTTCTTCAATAACTCGCTATGCAAATTTTCTTGGTCACAACTCTTCAATCACTTTCCTAGTTCAAATAATTGCAGACATCAGAAACTTAACAAGAAGGCTACCTCTTTATTCTCGGTAACATGTCGTAAAAAGTGTGTCGAATTAGCCCGAGGCATTTGACGGGCAAACCATAACGAATTTCCTACGTGTTAAAAAGGCGTTGTACCTGTCGTCACAGGTATCAAATCTTTCACGAAAATTCAATCCCGATACGGGCTAAAAATACATAACTAGAATTTTGATGAGTATTTCTGAAACAGTCTTGTACTTTTTTAATCCTTCATTAATGTCTCCTCGAGTGTAATGATTTATAATAATACTACAGAAATGCCTTTGAGGAAAGTATTACCGAGATAAAGATCTATTCTCTCGTCTACATAATAGCGTGTAATTTAAGAGAAGGCAGGAAAGGAGTTCCCTTAGGAAAGGTGTTGCTTATTATCTTAAACGCATCACAGGGCCGTGAGCCTATTATCTTGATTAAAATATCCAATAATCGAATTCTTAGGAGCGAATGAGAGTTGATTAATGAAACGAGAGTGACGTAGCGATACAGCAGCTCCGGTGATTTGCTCCATTTTAGTTTCATACTCCTTTTTTCTTGAAATCATGGGACAGTTTTAGAACACAAGTAATTTTATAAAAAGTATTCCTCAGTTTTTTCCCCCATTTCCTCTCGTGGATCAACGGACGTTTGTTAGTTTGTTACGTACTCAAACGAGCTGGAAACAAGTAAATTATTGACGCTCTAGAGAACACGATCAACCCGTACTTTGCTATAAGGCCATAGACTGAGGTCACCATTGTTGGAGGATCGGTGGAGTTTTGACTTGTGTCGCGCTGGATTCACCAAGTGCGTTTCCGTCTGGCCAACGAGGGAGAAAAGCATGGAAATTTTATCGCAGATTTATGACCATTGCTATCTGGGAGGAGCCGAGCGGATACTGTGGATTTCGCCATATAGTTAACCTAATCTGGGTGATACATGTCTTCGTGCAAGAATGGAGGCGACTATTCTTGCACCCCTTGATCGTTTCTCAATTCGGCAAACTACATTGTAAGACAAACTATTGGATAAACTTCAGACAAGGGTCCACCTCCGATTTCCTTGAAACTGCGTGTATGTTTAAATAGGTATTTTGATGCGGTTATTACGAATATCATAGTGAAAATTGGCGACTAGTCGAATTTCATGGTGAAACCATAAAAAAATATTAAAAACTTGGACATTTGAGAAAAAATGTGTGGGTGAAAATTAATTAATTATATATAGAGTAATCTAATTTAAAAACTTAA
>JAUESI010000003.1:1872894-1887409 GCA_032275145.1 Synergus laeviventris
AAGGAAATGGCAACAGGCACATCGTAATGGGAAATGGTAAAGGAAAATGATAAAGGGATATGGCAAAGGGAAATCATGGTAAAAGGAAATGGTAAATGAAAATGGTAAAGGGAAATGGTAAAGAGATATCGTAAAGTGAAATGGTAAAAATAGAAATAAATAAAATTATTATTAAAAACATTTTTAAAAACTTTACATATTACCTGATATAAACGCAAAAAACGATTATTTCTATGGTTTTCTCATGGTTTTACCATGAAAATCGGCTAGTCGCCAATTTTCACTATCATATTCGTAATCAGCGCATCAAAATACATAGGTATACGCAGTTTCAAGGAATTCGGAGGTGGACCCTTTTTGGAATTGCACCTAAACTATTAAAGGTGAAAACTAAACCACAACAAGGATGGCCAGAGAGTCCTTTATGCTCATCGCTGTACAACAGGTTGCAGGAAGGAAGCTTTTCCCCTTCCAAAAAACTGAACAAAGGGAAAATTAGAAAAGCAGTTTTTAACTCATTTCTGGTAAGAGAGAAAAGTAGAACTCTCTAAAAGCAACTGGTCTGTCAGGGGGACTTTTTCAAACAGAAGAGTGAAGTCCTCGAGATTTTATCGCCCGTAATGAAGTCCCGCGGGCCGTGTAACGCGAACGCATAATAATTCTCGTCGAGCAACGGGAATGAAAAAAAAAAGTGACAAAAAGTATTCTCGTCTGGCTGGACTCGAGACTGTGGAGGATGAGAAAAGCTTAAAATAAATTGCGTTATCTTTTCGTTCCACGCGTATGGTTCGGCTTCTCTTCTCGTGTGTACTACTATTGATGATGCTGATCCTGCTCTAGCATTATCAGGACAAAAGTAGATGCACATGTTTGCTGGCTCTTTTAAAAAAATATTAAAAAATACACGACTGGTTAGATTAATGTAGTTTAAAACACCACTAAACTGATACGAGAAACACAAGATAACCAGAAAAATAAGACTGCCTTGAGTGAAACGCAAGTTTGGAAGATTTATGTGATATCGCTTGGAGCATTTGTGCAATCATTAATAATTTTGCAGATGAGGGTGAAACTGTCAGACCGGACGCAGAAGTTTCTCGGAGATGATCAAAGAGCAGTTTCAGATCGTAGATATGATAAGAGCAATAATTCCGGAAGGATTCGCCTCGGACTGGCTGATCCTAGCGACTTGGTAGATCAGCAATCAAGATGGCGTCACTTCCGTGGAAGGCCGCGTCGGAATAGATGGGCAAGGCTCGCGATCTGATCAGACTCGCGTTTATCATCGTCGAGGAATCTACTTCGGGGCTGTAATCACTCCCCCGTCGTAGTGCCTTGCTAATAACGAGTTACAACCCTTCTGCAGTCAACTGAGGTGGTGGGGCCGCGGGTGGAGTTGGTGGGAGTAATTGCCAACGTAATCACACACGTTGCACCTACACCGAGCTCTCTCCGTCCACGAAAAGAGGAGAAACTAGCTCCAAGAACAGCTAATTATTTCCAGACTGTAACTCTTCCTACAAATTTCATCATGAAGACTAACATCCATACTGTTTGGAGTAGAATGGAGGGGAATTTGGTTATTTGACATTGAAATTAATTTGCGTATTAATTAATGTCCAAATTAGGTTTCATCAAGGAGAGAATGCACTTGATCACTGTTTGATTGTGATTATAGTCCCTGTGCCTCTTATATTGAAGAGAAGGGCGAACTACTGACCGAGCATTTGGCAGGGGTCTCCGAGGAATAGTCACTATGTACGATATGTAATGTAGGTAAGCAGATTGCGAACGTGGAAGGGTAAATCAAACATTGGATAATTGTAATCCCCTTATGAACCGATCCCGGTAGACCGATTCGAACATTCTGATCGACGGAACAAGTTGGCCGGCAGGCACTCAGGGCATCCACATGTGGAGAACTTGATTGACAGCCCGAGAGGCATGAACAGTCGACTAATGAAACATCGGTATCCATGCACTGCTTGCCAGCTAATCCACTTCTGTATTTACACGCATTGAGCGTCAGAACAGAACGAACGCGTCTCTCGTCCGGAAGGCGCAGCCTGTATATGACAGATTGTCATCCTTATCTATGGTTTGCTTTTTGCTTCCAGCAGAAAAGCGATACGAAATCCTATCTCAGGTCTCACTATCCATATGAGAAAAAAATTATATTGTTTATTGATTATGAGGAGGATTTACACTGAAAAAACTCTATGGTTTGACAACCACAGGAATAGTAAAATATGGTACAACTACGTCGTTGTGTAGAATTAAATACATTTCATTTCATTATAACCGTTTGTCATTTTAATATTTACATTAATTTATCTAATATTTATTAATTTATTAAGTTCAGGTGATTTTTAGTTTGTTGTTTATTTAGATTGAATAATATTAATATTTTTGAGAGTTGCAACGTTGTAATATTCATTTCTTCTATAGTAATAATTTATAGAGAAAAGAGTATATGTTAATGGATTATACACAAAAATATTTTTTAATAATTTTAATACATTTTATTATTTTAATAATATTTATGATTATTCGAGGGTATCTTTTTGTAAGAATTATTATTGATTGTTTATTACATTTTTGCAATTTTGAGGAGCAAAAAGAAATGTTTTTGTGATTATGTGAATTAATTTTAATAATAGTCAGAATAATCACAGAATACACCAAAATTGGGATTGTGTTAAATAAGAAAATGGATTTTTAATTAAATATTTATATTTTCGAGGAAAAAAAGTAATTTTCTAAAGAATAATTCAATTTACAATCAAGAACTAGAATTTTCTACAAAAAAAAAGTAGTCATCATAGTACATATTATTATTTACGTAAGAACAGGTGACAAGAAATTGAAAGTAACTTAAAGAAAACAAAGAAACTAAAAAATTTGTTTAAAAGCAAAAAAAACCAACTTTAAATTTAAAAAAAATGAAATTTGTGCTGAATTGTGCTACGTTTGTGCACCTTTGTGCAGTCAAAGATTTTTTTGAAAAAATAAAAATTCGATCCTAAAAATCAAAAAACCTTTTCGATCTCAGCCTTGCCATTTAATTTTTTCGAAAAAGCAAATGTTGTGCTATAAAAGATATACAAACTTGTACCGCAAACCAAAATTTGATATCACTAACCATTGTCGAAGAAAACTAGTACCTAGTACAACATTTGTTTTTTTGAAAAAATCAATTGGCAAGGCTGAGATAGAAAAGTTTTTTTGATTGTTAGGATCGAATTTTAATTTTTTCAAAAAATTTTGGGCGAATTTCACGATATTGAGAATGATTTTAAAGAATTTCACGGAAATTGTAGATTACAAAAGATTGAAAAACAGATCCTAAAAACTGTGAATTGAATTTTAAAAAAATTCAAGCTTTTTTAAGAAATTTGAAAAACTTTTCAAACAATTTTTAAAAATTACTGAGGATTTGAAGAGGGTAAACCACCCTCAAACCATATTTCGCATTCATGAAGCATTTGAAGTGTTGCAAATTAATTATTATGTTATACGAAATTAGACAGAAATTTATTTTATTTATTACCTATCATATGAATGTGAAACATGGTTTAAGGGTGGTTTACCCCCTTCGAATTAGAATTGGGGAGCCTCCTCCCGGTAGACAACGATGTTTTCTATTATCACAATGTTTCCTGTCCTGCAGAAAATTTCCACTATGACCATTAAACAGGAACTGTTAAAATTGTTTAAGGAAATACACATTTAAATTGAGGGTAGTTTGGCCTCTTTAAATCTGAAACGGATTGTAAAAAGATATAACGTCTTGTATTTGCGTTATACTTCATAAATCATTGGAAAATAAAATTTGCGGATGAAAATCAGGAATTTTTGTGTAGGTTAGCTTAATCAATGTTTAAATTACATTGAAAATTATTAATTTCACTGAAAATTATATTTCTCAAGTAGTCACTCGGAAACTTTGAAGGTGAAACTTTCAGTGCTCTAAAACACACTTTAGAACGAGTCAAATCGAAGGCGGACACTTGGGTAATGTTCCTTGTCAGAATTATCCTACCAATGTCAACAAAGGTAAAAAAGTACAAAATTTTGGGAATTTTCAAGAAAGCAGGGAAAGAACGAGGAATCCTTAAAAAATATGGTATTTAGGGAGGAAATCTTGAAAATAGGAAACAATTCAAACTCGTTGAGATGAATGTGGTACAAACAATTTTAGAAGTGTCTACACCGAAGTACGTTTAAAAACAAAACTTTTTGGAAAAGTAGTTGGAAAAGTTGGGTAGAAAAAGGAAAAATTTGTAAACTGGGTGCGAAAGGGTGGTAGAAAAAGTGGAAAGGGGCACTTACATTAGACATTTGCCTTTGGAAACTTGAGAGCATACCCTTTCAAACTTTTTCCACCTATGCTGAGATATTTGCCACAAGAGGCTACTTCGGCTTGAGCAAAGTGGTCTTTTCCAGAATTATTATCACCATTATCATATATATTGGCCGAAGCGGAGTAACGCGCTGCTCCAGCACATTTGAGTTAGCGCTAATAAATAACCATTATTGTAGGACCGACCTGGTCCGTATGCGTATGCTGGACTGGTTGGTGGTTGCCAGGATCCCTCGGGAGCGAAAATAGAATCGACGACGTAGTTTCCATTATTATGCCCGATAAGGGGATGGGTTTGTGAACGGTGTGTGAGTGAATATGAGCGCCCAAGTATGCGTAGATAGGGTTGATTGCACCACGATAATAGCCCAATAGAAATCGCAACAGCTGGTGTTACACGGAGGCGGCAGAACTCGCCATTAAGCGCGAATAAAGTCGTTCAAGAAAATAGGTGAAGGATGGAAGTTTTTCAATGGGATCATTTCGTTCCAAATGGTTCAAGCCATCAGAATTTGAAAGGAAGGCGAAATGAATATTGAATATTCAAGAAGATCGGGTTTAGGGGAAATGAGCTTAGGTGAGTCTACACATGAGAAGAGGAAGTTCGGTGTTTGGAATTTGGGGTATTGGGTTTCGCGTCAGGCGAGCTGAAGACCTGTCTCGACCTTGTCAAAACCACATTCAACCATGTGGGTTCAGTCACGTGGTTATCAGATGAACTTGTGGTTTCAAGTGCATCTACATTACCCCGTATGATGACTTGATGTCATGGGCCAACTGACGCCACGTTCCTCAGTTCCTCATGTGCATGCCTGCATTTTTAAGATTCGACAGCTTGAGTCAATTATAGCCGAGCCAAAAAGAACAGAAAGAATAAATGTCTTAGCGATCTCTAGGTCACCCTCTCTGGATCAGCAATACATCTAAAAGTTTTCAACTTTCGGGAACGATCTGAGCCAAGATAAAACGATCAATTTTGGCGAGACACTAGAAGGAAGAGGTGATAAATTAGAGCATTGCAAATACGGTCCATAGCGCGGAAAATTGTCTGCTGAAATAGCATGTAGTTGATGTTAGTTCAAAAGTGTAAGTTGGAATAGTTCCCAAGACAACAAAGTTGGTTACTTCTAATCCTGTATAACTGTACGTCACATGGAAGGAAGCGGAAGTCGAGGAGAAAGGAGAAAATATATTCCTCTTCTCTTTCTTCTTATAAGGACCAGCTTGGCAGAGGCGTACAGAAGCCATCGAGATGATTTAAGACAAGAGAATTCGGAGGATGCTGTTTGTCCTCCTCTGGCTATAACAACTGTCCAGTCTATGGTTCCCCTCGTGAACTATAAGATTAGTGGACACCAAATATTCTCGAACTTTACGCATTGCGATCGGAGGTCAAACTCCTGGAATTGCTAGCTATTCAATCTCAGTTGAGAGACCCTCTTCTCTCTCATCTCTCTCTCCCTCTTGAACACTCATGGTCTTCCAAGTCCCTCGTCTCTTGTTCTAGGCGAATACATGGTTCAGCAGAGTTATCGACACTGACCAAACAAGTTTCTCACTGGTTCACATCAACTGCAATATTGAAGCAAGCACTGGCTTGACGCACAATGTGTTCAGGTAATGGGGGAGCTGCCTGATTGACCTCTCAGAGAGGGAGGAATTGTTCACGACACAGATCACCGATGATAAAGCTTGTTTCCGAAATTATTGAAGTCAGTAGCTAAATACGGCTCTAAAGAATTTAAGCATCTAATTACAGTTTGATAAGAAATAAGTGGAAATTATAGTGCTATATAAGAGGCAATTGGAGTCTAAAGGATTTTTGAAAACTTCAAAAATCTTTGGGATTCAAAATGTCTCTTACGTAGCATCATCATTTCAACTAGTTTCATTGTAGTCGGCATTTCTATTTTCTCTCAAGACAAATATTTTTATATAATTATACATTTATAGGGCAATAATATCAATCTTACATTGGTTTTCCAACTTAAAATAATGTAATGAAGCTGAGTTGTTGTTGATAATGAAACAGGGCATTGAAGAGTTTTTAACGTCAAAACCAAAAATCGAGTCAAAATAGGGATTTTCCAATATTTTTAACACTTGATTATTTATGAGAATATAGAAGATGGTTATATTAATATGTACAATTAAATATTAACTAATATGTATATTGTTGAAGAAACACGTACAGGTTTTCATGAAAATTATTACTAAACTACATTTTATCATTATATTTTTTTAATGATTTTTAATAAATAGAAATTTGAGATTGCAAAACATTACAAGAGATTTTAAGCGACCTCAAAGGGTTTCAAAATAATTCACAACGTTTCATAGGATTTCAACAAACAGATTTTAAGATTTATTATTTAACAGATTTGAAAAAATTAAACATTTTTTTTTTCCATACAAAATATTGAATTTTTTTTGGTTTTTACTTGAAATGTCTAGAAATTCTTTCACATTTTTTAAGATCCTTCGAAATATTTTAATATTGATACAAAAAAAACTAGAATATTTGCAAATACTTAAAAATTCTTTAATATTATTTAAAATCCCTCGAAATATTTAACATCATTTTTTAATTACTATAAAATCTTAAAACTGTCGTAAATTATTTTGAAATTCCCATCAATTGCTTAAAATTACTTAAAATCTTTTGAAAATCCTTTAAAATTATTAAATATCATTAAAATCCCTTGAAAAATTTTAATTCTTTCGAAATTCTTATAAAATTCTTTCGAAATCACTTAAAATCTCTTTTAGTTTTGAAAATCTTGAAACACATTCGAATTCTTTCAAAATTCTTTAAAAATTCTGGAAAAAAACCTAACGAAATTTTTAAATTACTTAAAAATCTTAAATTTCCCTGAATTCTTTTGAAATAATTTAAAAAATGTTTGAAATCACTTCAAATATATTTAAATTTCTCCAAATTCTCTTGAATTCCTTTAGAAAATCTTGAAATCTTTGAAATCATGTAAAATTTGTTAAAAACCTTTTAAATTCCCTGGAATAATTTTAAAGTTCTTGAAATCTTCTAAAATTCCTTACAATCACCTGAAATCCTTTGAAAATCCTTACAAATTCTTTAATATAATTTAAAATAAAAAATTTAAGAACATTTGAAACTACCTACAATATTTTTAAAAAATCCTTTAAAATTCTTTAATATTATTTTAAATCCCTCGAAAAACTTTACCAAATTTTTAAATTACTCTAAAATCTTGAAACGCTCGTGAATTATTTTGAAATCCCCTTCAATTTCTTAAAATCCCTTGAAATCTTTTTTAAATCATAAAAAATTCTTTAAAATCATTTAAATTATTAAAATACGTTGAAAACTTAACAACAGTTTACATTACTCTAAAATCTTTAAACTCCACGTCTCTGAAGTTATCATCGCCATTTTATAAAATACTCCTGATGTGAACTCTTTTGAAGTTCTTTAAAAATTCCTTTAACCCACTTCTTTCGATATATAAGTACCACCTTTTTTTATAATACGCTTTTAGTTTTCAGAAAATCAACTGGTTAAGTAATCAAATACAGCAAATAATTAATCTAGAAGAGTTTTTAAATCTTGATAGGGTATTGACCAGTTTTCCCATCGTGGGGTATTTACCATTGAGAGCGTGACGCGCCAAGTGTGGGCCAGGGAGAGCTCACAATACAAACGAGCGGCGCTTCGATAAATTTGAGCTTCTGATCCCATAAAAATGCATTGGATTCGAACTGGCGCAGAAAGAGAGGAGATGAAGAGGGGTTTTTAGAGAAAATAAAGCTGACAGTAGAAGCGCATAGGGAATTTTCTTGGTTATGCTTTCGTGGTTTTTGTCTTAGTGATTCTTTTCCTTCCATCCTGTTGTGGAAGAAGCGGAAGTGCCCATACGAAGAGTGAGATGGAGTGCGCAGATCTGGCAAGCGACTTCGAACGGGTCTAAACATGGATTCGAGATATCGTAAGTCTCTCGAACTCTGAGCAACCGGTGGATTTTTATTTCAATTCCCGAAGCAATATATATTTGGAAATCCCCCTACCATCTTCTATGTTGTCTCTACTTTACCAATTTGAATACACAATACAAATACACATTCACAATCTTCTGTCTGATTTTTTCGTATGAGCTTTGAAGATTTGCGAGGGCTGCAATTTCTATACCAGTAGAATATTCAATTTTCCAATCAACCTTTATATGATGTTCAAAAACTTGAGCGATTGAAACAAACGGTATTGAAACATAGAATCATATTTGTGTGTGTCTGACTCGTAATCCCCACGTTTGCTTGCGTCTCATTGACTGTGCAAATTGCGCTGGATATCGAGTGAATTTAAAAGCTGGAATCGACATGTTCTACTAAAAACGCCCACCCCAAATCAAAGTTTCCAATTTCAGTTTTTAAACTTCAACCGTCCGTTTAGACATTCGTATGGGGTTCTGGTGCGGTTCTAGCCAGTTTTACCTGGTGCTAATGCGGTCCTAATCTGGTAAATTGGAAGCGTCAGTGAATACGAAGAATGATCTATACTAAAAACGGAACTAAAAACGAAAAAATTTAGTGTTCGTAGTCCGGTCCGAAATTCCAGGGGTAGTAAGAATGCCAGGTCGAATCATTGAAAGTTACACCACGTGATAAATGATTATCTAAGAGTTGAGAAAACGAAAAAAAAGGCAATAGTTAATAAATTTGATAAAGATATTAACTATAGGGTTATTTACTCGATTCTTCGATTTTGATAAAGTTTCTTGTATGGGGTAGTTTTTGGGGTTGGTGGCGGCGGTTGATTTTATTGTAGAATTTCTTAGGATGATGAGTGCTAAATTATTTCGCTGAATAAATCTTAATTTTAACGACTTTAAAATCGCTCATGCGTTAAAGTACGTTAAGGGTAGTTTCTCACCAATATAATTAAAAAGTGCGGTATTTTTCTCCATAGAATCTATTTATGAGGTGCCTGAAGTAATATTAGTGAAAGAAATTTTTAAATAAAACATTTTTTTGCATCGTTCAATGAACGTTAGAAACTTTAGGTTCGACCATCGCATCGAAGGTCGATAAAAGAGGAACTAGGCGAATGTTGATGCGCTCGCAAAGATTATTTCTGTATTTGCCACTCTGGCCTTCCTTGGATTGCTAGATTTTCATCTTGAAAGGTCAGAGAATATTTCCTGTCTTTTCAACTCCTTTTCATCTCGATCTTCCATCTGCCTGGCTATCAAGACAAGTCGAATCTGTACTTCCAGCAGTTCAGGATTTCTCACAATAGGATTGAGAAAAAAGAAGGACATGAAAATAGGAAAATGATACGCAAAATACTTGAACTGTAATTTCACATGCGACTCCTTTTGAAAATATTTTTTCGAGCGATCCCTACAAGTTGGATTGCAACACAAAGAAAAGTCGAAGCAGTGGAATTGTGTCGAAAAAGAACAAGAGGCCGCAGAAGCGTAGGTTGTATTATTCTTTTTTCCTGAGTTAGTATCTATGTGACAAGGTATCGCGACCTCTATTAAGGCGAGTCGCGTTGAAAAGACGTGCTCGTGAATGTTGAGCGGTTCCGATTCAGCGCTTGGGACTCGCTCGAACTCCCTTTGCAAATTCATTTTGTTCGGACGATGGCATCGAATGACGAAATTTCTATCATAATAATGGGTTCCACTCCATCTCTCAAATGCCTTCCAATTCAAAAATATGTTTTCGCGAAGATAAGATGTCTTACTTAATCTGAGCAGAATTCTTAAGACCTCCTGCTCTATCAAATTTCATGCTGACTCGTGACTTTTTTCAATTTTACATTAAAAATAGGATATGGTCTTGCGATTTTAATGGATTCGAATCCAAAGTCAACAGTTATTAAGTATTAAAGTGGGTTAAATGAATTTTTAGAGAATTTCCAAATAATGCATGACAGTTTCAAGACTTCAGAGTAATTAACAAATTTTTAAAAGTATTTCAAACGATTTTAAATTATATTAAAGAATTTTAAAGGATTTTCAAAATATTGTAAGTGATTTCAAAGAATCATAAAAAAATTTCAAAAGATTTCAAATGGTTTTAAGCAATTTTGGGGAATTTCAAGAAACTTCAAATGATTCTCAGAAATTTAAACGGATTTAAAACAATTTTATAAGAAATATAAAAAAATTCAGGGTTATTTTAAGATTTTAAAATAATTAAAAATTTTTGTTCTGTTCTTCAAAGGGTTTTGAATGATATTCAGTAACTTGAAAGGATTTTCAAAAGATTTCAAGTGATATAAAGTAATTGAAGGGGATTTCAAAAGAATTCGCGATAGTTACAAGATTTTAGTGTCATTAAAAAATTTGGTTAAGTTTTTCAAGGCTTTTTAAATGATATTAAAGCATTTTCAAGAATTTAAAAAATATTTTAAATTATTTTAAGGAATTTAAGAGGATTCGAAATAGAATTTAAAAGGATTTTAAGAAAGATATTAAAGAGAATGTGAAGATTAAACAGAATTTAAAGCGATTTAAACAAATTTCGAGTGATTGTAAGTAATTTTAGGGGATTTTGAGAAATTTTAAATAATTTAAATCAATTTAAAAGGATTTAAACAAATTTTACAAGATTTCAAGACATTTGAAAGAATTTCAAGATATTTAGACAATTTGAAGAGATTTCAAGTGATTTAAAAAAATGTTTATTGAATTAAAAAAAAATTAAAAATAGTTTCAAGATTTTGAATTCCCTTGAAAGCAGAACATGTTTTTGGATTAACCATTTAAAATCTTTTTAAAATCTTTGGAAACGCTTAAAATCTCTAATTATTAAAAACTATGAAAAAATATAATCATAAAATGTAGTTTAATAATAATTTTCATGAAAAAGCTATTTAAAGTTCCCAGAAATATTTTCATTTTTATTATCTATATATATATATATTATTTAATTTTCCAATGTACAAATATAACCATCTTTTATATTTTCATAAACAATAGTAAGCGTGGAAAGTGCTGGAAATTACCCATTTTTCCCGATGTTATAGATTTGAACGTGGAAAATTATTCAATGCCTTATTTTATTATCCCCAATTTCTGAGTTTTATTACATAATTTAAAGTTAGGAATACCAATGCGTATTAATGACAGATTACTACAATAATATAATCGTTGTCCAACTGATGCCTAATATAATAATATGAACATATTTTTATTGAAAAATATAAATCCCTACCAGATCCTCCTCAGAACCTCGTTTTAAATAGGGCTCAATGGCTGAATTTCTGCATAAAATAGACAGCAGTAAATAATGGTCAACAATGGCACGGGATTATTTAACATCGACGAATAGTAGGATGCAGAATCGAGATTGCTCTATTTTTTTCCATCGTCTTTTTTCTGCGTTTGGGGATTGCAGATAATCGACCTTTCGAGTCACAAATGCACTGCGTATTTCGACCTGATTCGTGTAGTAAGCATATGTACGCAAAGCGGGGCTGTTTTCTCGAATACAAAGCACAAAGCAAACTAACCAGAGTGCTGATATTTGCACAGAGAAGACCTCGGGCCTTCCATCCGTATTTTGCCCTGTCTCGTCACGATCGAAACGGAGGATTGAGTTTTGAAAGTCTCTCTCAACTCAAATGGATCAATTCTGATTGACTTAATTGAAATTACTCTTTAAAATTAGTTCAATAGTAAACCCGGGAAAAATCTGCTAAATTTGTTCTCTTTTACAAGTCAGGCCCCGGTCGGGCACACTATTTGTGGCCCAGATAGGACGAATATCGTGGCCCTAACCGGGGCCAGATCAGGTAGCCACAAATAGCTAGGAACAGATAATTGATATTGGGTCGGGACCAATATTGAGACACTGACCGGGTTCCGCGTTTCATTTCAAGCCTGGCGCTGCCTAGATACCCCGATTTGGCCCAAGTTGATGCACTTTATATGGTAGGAAGTGGTTAAGTCAAAGTGTACAAGCGTGGCCAAATAAACGGTAATTTAACCCCTTATTAAATTCTAATTAAACCACCGACATCGAGAACCAACGGTCGTGTAACCTCTTTCGAGAAACGCGATCCATCAACCTATGACAGGTTTACATCGTGTCAAGATTCCCTCCCGGTACGCTTACCAGCCCAATCTGATAAACGTTAGCACGGCGCCCTGAATATGCATACCCTTTTTGGTTTTTAATATCACTAACCGATATATCACGCGATTGCTGGTACCTGCGAGGTCGATTCGAAATTTCCTAACAGAGTCTGGGTTTGTCAAAAGATCATCGATCACCTTTAAATAAGACTGAAAAATACAAAATTATTGGTCTTCCGTACAGTTACCCGTGCAGAAATTGCCCCATTTATTAGCCCTGATTAAAATGAGGATCTGACGAGGTCCTGGTAGGGATTTTTATTTTCAATAAAAATTCAACGATATTATAGTAATATCTCATTCATACCAATCTTACATTGGTATTTCCACCCTAACTGAGATATTTTTAATAATGAGACAGGGCATTAAAGAGTTTTCCATGTCAAACCTAAAAAGTATAAATATAGGGAATTCCCTACATTTTACACACTTGACTATTTATGAAAATATAAAAGACGGTTATATTAATATATTAGAATATTAGTAACATGTATATTGTTGACAAACGCAGACCTATTATTATTAAACTATCTTTTATCTACTTTTATGATTATATTTTTTTCATAATTCTTAATAACTTGAGATTAAAGAGATTTCAAAAGAATACAATAGAGTATTTAAGTATTCTCATGGAATTCCCAAAGATTTCAAATGGATTCAAGGACTTTCAAGAGATTTAACAGATTTTAAAGAATTCAAAAATATTTTTTGTTTTCAAATTACTTAAAATCTGAAATCTTCGAAATTGTTTTATATCATTAAAAAGCCCCTGCAATATTTACTTATTTTTAAAAAATTGTATTCAAGTTTCAGCAGATTTCAAGAGATTTGAAACCTTTTTTTGAATTTTAACTTACTTCAAACACTTGAAACATTTAAAACTTTTTTAAATACATTAAAATCACTTGAAATCTCTCGAAATCGCTTTAAAATTAAGACAGCTTAAAATCTCTTAAAATCCTGTAGGAAATTTTGTAAAATCTCTAAATATCTTTAAATGCCCTAAAACAAATTTTCAAGAATCACATGAAATTTCTCCAAATCGCTTCAAATCTCTTCAAATTCTCTGAATTTTCTTCAAAACTTTTCAGATCCTTAAATTCCGTAGAGTTTTGTTAAAATTGTTAAAATTTCTTTAACATTATTTGAAGTCTATTGAACTTAACAAAATTATTAAATTACTCTAAAATCTTAAAACTCCCCTGAATTCTTTATAAAATTCTTTAAAAATTCTTTCAATTCTCTTGAAATCTTTTATGAAATCTTAATATCTTTGAAATCTTGTAAAATTTCTCAAAATCCTTTTAAATTAATTAAAATCATTTGAAATCTTTTTAGAATCTTTTTAAATTCTTTAATGACATTTAATAGTCTTTGAAATCCATAAAAAAATTTTGTAATTACTCAAAAATATCAAAACTCATGTGAATTATTTGGAATTCCTTAAAAATGACTTAAAGCTGCTTGTTTTGCTATAATGAATACCTCTTTTTTACATTCCGAATAGTTTTTTAATCTCGATGGGATACTGACCAGTTTTCCAGAATAGGACCACATTAGAACAATTGACCTTTAACACCTCTACAGAAATAGCCTTTGATCCCTGTGATGGACAAATTAGGCGAATTATGAGGACCTGATTGGGGCCGGATCAGGTAGCTACAAGATTAACCAATTCCTAAAGATGATTTGGCCCAAGTACTGCCCGATAGGGCCCTGATCAGATCCGTATTGAAATTTCTGCACGGACGGAAAGGTTACAAGGATTTTGAATTTATTGAAAATTGGGTTAAGTTCCTGATTGCAAGCGAATCTTGCAGAGAAGGCTTTTAACAGTCAGGATACAAAGTTCAACACTACTTTAGTCTCATATGAAAAGCTTCATCATAATCCAGGCCATGTTTAACCTTTGCATACATTTTTAACAGCAATGTGGCGGAGGGCAACGAGACTCTATACTTTAACCTCCTAGATACATTTTAGATAAAGCTTAAGTGGAAATCTGGGCCATGGACACTTAAGATTTACA
>JAUESI010000003.1:1887509-1900191 GCA_032275145.1 Synergus laeviventris
TCTATACTTTAACCTCCTAGATACATTTTAGATAAAGCTTAAGTGGAAATCTGGGCCATGGACACTTAAGATTTACAAACTCAGACTAAAAATTCGGAACATAAAATTGGGAAAGCGATTTTGGAAACAATCAAATGAGAATGGAGTCGACCAAATCCATTTCAAATATATTCAATCCCTTAATCAGATTCCTTTAACAGACCTCACAGTCCCTGTGAGAAAAAAGTAATATCTGAAAATTGGGATTCCGTTCAATAAAAAAAATGGATTTACAAAAGCGAATTTTTAGAGAGACATTTGGTTTTTCAACCAAAAAACGGGATTATCAGCTAAAAGTTGAAATTTCCTGCGAAAAAGATGATTTTTAACAAATTAGTTCGATTTGAAATTCAAATAAGAATTAATGAATTTTCAATTAGAAAAAAAAGAGAGCTAAAGTACCTATTATTATCAAAAAAGGTAAAAGGGGCTTTTTTAATTTAAAAACAGATGAGAAAAAAATGAAACAAGATTAAACCAATAAAACGAAGATAACAAATGTGACTAAAGGCAAATAAAAACCTTGCCTCCAATCCAAGTCAATAAAATATAAATTAGGATCTCAGGGGAATTCAAAATTTAAGGTCAATTTAAAATAAAGCATACGTTAATTGAAGTTAATCCAAGTGAATTCATAAAGAATTAAAGAAAATGTTGTGCGAATTGGGAAGAATTCAGAAAGAAATTAAAAAGTTTCCATATCTACATGAATTTAAAGAATTTCAAGAAAATTGTGGTGATACCAATAGATTTTTAAATTTTTGAAGCGCTTTAAAGGGCTTTCAAAAGAATTCAGAAAATTTCAAGAATTTTGTATAAATTTTATACGATTTTAAAGATTTAAAGAAATGTTAAGTCATTTCAAGTAATTCGAAAAGTTTTAAAGAGATTTTTCAAAATTACTAAAGATTTGAATAAAAATAATTTCCTATTATATATTTTATTTATCCAGAAAAGTTTTGTAAAACTGGAAAGTTGACAAATTCCTAGAAGAAAAGAGGAATCCTTAAAAAAAAGTAAAACACGGCAAGGGGGAAAAGATTGTGAAATACCTGTCGATTTATTGAAAGTTTAAAGAAAGTTTTACACTGTAGACTAAAAATAGGGTAATTTAGAAAAGAAATCCATGAAAATAGGGTAGATTAGGGATTCTCTCTCTATATATATGTAGACAATAATGGATACAGGGACCCGTCTGTAAATCCTGCTTTAATTTAGACTAGATTTGAAATGAATTAAGTGGGTGTTTAAATAATGAAGCAAGGCAAGATTCATGATTCAGTTTTGAAAATGCAAAGAGGGTTTAAAGAGGAGTCTCGTTGCCAAAAATGATGGTGCATTTGAGTCTATTTCGAGCACAGTTACCGTCCCAATCTTCTGTCAACGTGTAGGTGAACGCTAGTTCGTTCACGCGCTACCCTTCCTCGGCCCCAGGAGGATTACCTCTGTGGACGTTACACCAGCCCCTGACCATCTTTATTCCTGGACGGACAGGTCGAGAGGGTAGGCATCGGACCGTGGTAACTGGCTGCCCTAGTGGGAGCAGTTAAACCTCGTCCCGGGCCACTATACTGCCGTTTTCCGTCTGATATACGGCCCTGCGCTAGACCCACCCTATCCAGCCCAACTCGAACTTCGACATGGCAGGCACGAGGGCTTGCGACTTTACGCACCAACTCCGAAGAAACTCAAATAAAAAAGAACACAAGAGGGGTAGGGAAGAACATTGTCGGAGTCAGGAGTCAAATTCCCGAAATGAATGGTTTTTCATTCGGCTCGAGTTTCGGAAGTCTACTCAGAAGCTTTTCTTTTTTTTTTCATCAAAGATTTCTCATTAATAAAATAAAATTATTCTATGCAAAAACTTTTTGTAAAGCTTTCTTCTGTTGCATTAAATACATTATTGTGAATAAAACTATTTTTTTAGTAAGAATCTTTCGAGAAAAAAAATTTTTCGTATGAGTAGACATGTGAAACTTCAGTCGCTTTTTATGAAAAATTTGATATTGTCGATTTAAACACATTTTTAAAGATTGTAAAAGGGTTTCAACATTTTTAAAAGGAATTTCAAAAAAATGAATTCGAGAAATTAGATTTAATTTTGAAGATTTTTCAAAAATTTCATGGTATTTAAGGGAATTACAATTTCGACAGATTTCAATGGATTCTATAAAAGATTTCAAAAGATCTCGTGGAGTTTTAAGGGATTTAAAATAATGTCTTGGGATTTGAAACGATTTCAAATATTTAAAAATATTCCTTTAAAGTTTTAATAATTTTAAGAGATTTAAAGAAATTTTATTGAATCCCTAGGAATTTTCAAGAATTGCAAAAGGATGTCAACAAATTTTACGGAATTTTGAGGGACATATCTCAAAATTCTAAAACTTAAGTAAAATTAGAAACATTTTTTAAAATTTCGTGGAATTTTAATGGATTTCGAAATATTAATTGGTATTTTCAGGAACTCAAACCAATTAAAAAGATTTCGTAACGGTTCAAGTATTTCAAAAAATGACGTTGAATTTTGAGAAACTTCAAGGGATTTCCAAATATTTCTTAAAGTTTTGCAGAATTTAACCAGATTTCTTGGAATTTCAAGATATTTCATAGAATTTAGAAAAATTTCAAAAGATTGATTGGAATAATTCTACAATTTTTAACAGATTTCAAAAATTTTCATGAATTTTACGACTTTTTAAAGGACTTTAGAAGATTTCAACAAAATATTCGTTGAAGTTTTGAGGAATTTGAACAAATTTCAAGGAATTTCAAGGAGTTTGAATGAATTACACAAGATTAAATAAGATTTATAAAATTTTTAATACCAGAATATTGTTTTCCAATTCTATTTCATTCAGAATTATTTTCAATGCAAACGAATCAATATCTTAAAACTTTTTCGAGTTTAAAATCCAATCAATACAAAAATTCCTCTATTCGAACACCCAGAACTTTCCAGTCATAATTTTTCAAAGATTTCAGAAGATCTCATGGAAAAATCATAAAATCTCTGATTTAAACTGCATTAATTATTCATCTGTTATCTTTCTGATTTCATATATCTTTCAGAATTGAATCCCCTTTACAATTTGACACTCCCACTTCGCTTGAGAGAGTTTCTTTAAATCACCTCTAGCTGCACAGTTTTCCAGAAGGTCTGAAGTAAAGACATCCAATGTACTTATCTTTCCTGCTAAATAAGCACTTGCGTTTCCAAGCGTCAAAGAAGTCCAAGTAGCTTATTTATTTTACCGTTTGATAAATACCCTCAATTAAGCTTAGAGGGACTCGTGGAGGGTGGGGGGTGGTAATCACTGAAACCGTAGAGAATGCGGGTTCTCGCGCGAGGGCGCGAGAAAGAAAAGCAGCAGCATTTTCAAGCAAAAGAAAGGAGAAGGAGGGAATCTATTGCAGGAATGAGAGGTCCTCGTGTTCTTATCTGCAAGTTCCAATATACCAGTTGAACCCCAGTTTTCTCTTCGTACGAGCAACCCTCCTCGCGCCTTAATGCAATAAATGATCTCATTCTACTGATAACTGTCTTGATATATCGCGGGTGAGGGGTTTCAACTCCACCGGGTCTCTAGGTCGCCTTCAAACGGAGTCCAAGTTCCTTCCATCAGAGATCATCTGGACGCGCCGGTCGATAAAAAAAACCTAAAATCGCTGTTGCTCTGTTTCTTGCTATCTGTGCTCGCATGCGAAAAGTAACTCCGCGACAGAAAAAAATTAGGTGATTTTTCAACGTAACTTTAATTCAGTTTGGATCTCGTATCACTCAAGATGCGATTAGAGTGGATTGATGGCAGGGTGATGGCCACAAGATTCAATTTATCAATTTCCCTGACTTTTCTCTGACTTTTAGACAAATTTCCCTCAAAGAAAATTGTTAAAAATGCAAATAAATGTTCAATAACACTGCTGTTCAATTTTTAAAGATATTTTTAAGAATTTCACGAGAGTTTATAAAGTTTCACAGATAGCTTTTAAGTGATATTAAGGAATTTTAAAAGAATTAAGAACAAATTCAGGAGACTTTCAAGGTTTTAAAGTAATTAAAGAATATTGTTAGGTATTTCGAGGGATTTTAAAAAAAGATTTCAAGCGATTTTAGAGAATAGGAGATCTAGAAGTTTTAACTGATTTTACATAATTTAAAAAGAATTCGGATGCGTTCCAGAGTTTTCAAGTATAATTACAATTTTTTTACGTATTTCAAGGGATTTTAAGTGATTTAAAGGAATTTCAAAACAGTTGAAAATACTTTCAAAATTTTCAATTATTTTAAAACCAGCACAATTTAGCGCGTTTTACGCACTTTTATAAATATCGTCTTTGTTTAATATCTAATTTTCAAAAGACCTCAAAATTCTACGAACACATTTAAAATTCCTAGAAACCTTTTAAACTCCTCTCTAAACTTGAATCAGTAAAAAATCAGTGAAATATCACTGATTCCCAGTAAAATTCCTCTCATTCATAGTGACTGTTTTCTCACGATTTTAATCAGTGAAAAATTTAGTGGAATTCAGTGAGTTTTCACTGATTCTCAGTGAATTTTCCCTGAATGAAATCTTGAAAAGAGAGTCACTAAAAATCAGTGAACTTCCACTGATCCAATTTTAGAGAGTTAAAATTCCACGCAAATAACATTTAAAAGTTCATAAATTGATTAAAATTACTAGAATTCTCTTGAAATCTGTAAAAATTCCAAAAATATCTTCGAAATCACTTAAAATTACTATAGAATTATTATAGAAATCTCTGAAAATTGCTCTAAATTTTGCAAGAATATTTACAATCCCTCAAAACCCCTTAAAATTTGATGAATACTCTTGAAATTCCTACAAACATTTTTTAATTCCTTTAAATTCGACAACAATGTTTAAAATCTCATATTTCATAAAAGCTCATAAATTCTTTGAAATCTCTGAAAATTGAATAAGAAATGCATATTAAAATTACTTATAACATTTTAAAGTCTTTAAAAATTTTTCGAAACTTCTTAAGATTCCTCAAAAGTCTTCAAAATCTTTTAAAAATCATAAAAATAACCTGCCGAAAATCCTTTAAAATTCACTAAGGAACTTTAAAATCCCCTAAAATCTAAAAAATATTCCTAAAAAAACCTTTTGAAATCCCTTAAAATTTGATAAAATTTCTTAGAATTCTACGAGAATGTTTTCATTATTACAGAAATCTCTTGTAATTTCTTAAAATGATTGACAATTTCTTGAAATCTTCAGAAACCTATAGAATCTCAAAGAATGTCTGGTAATTCTTTATAAACCCTCGAGATCCATGGAAATCTTCTAAAATCTGTTAAATAAATTAGTATTTATTATTATTATCATTCTTATTATTATTCCATAAAATTTCCCTGATTTCGCTGACATGTGGCCACCCTGGATGAGTATCGGAGATTGATAACTTGTAGAGGAAGTTATGCCAAAAGACTCAAATACTATATTGTAACAGAAAGGAAGTTTTACTACCATGCCTTATTTAATGGCATACATTTTATTTTAATGATCAATAAAAGACTAGCTGACCAATCAGTGGCTTTAATTTCGCGTCGCTCTTAGTTAATGATCGTTAAATGTATTATATGGCAGATCGTTAAAATATTTTGCATCGAGCTATCGTAAATCTGCATTACTTTTTTTTTTAATTTGATGCTCGTTACGCCAAAAATTATGGAAGAAATAGTAGGGCAAGCTTTTACTTTAACGATGATTAAAAGCAGTATTTGCCTGCAATGACTCATCTATTGGGTAATTTATATGTTTGGATATTTATGCTCTAATGAAGGGATAGGATGACCTTGTCGAATTGTGAAATAATTATCAAGAATTTTTGATTTAATATTAATTAATTAATGTAATTAATATTGGTCTCCACGACTTTTCGTGAGGCGCATTGTGCACATGGGGAAGAAAACGTGACCTGGAAGTACATGGAAACACGTGCGTTTAACGTCCACATACGTCATCGCAGTACGCAACAGATACTGTTTGTATAATTGTATATACAGAAGGGGAATGAGGGCTTGATATGATAGCCATAGTTGATGAGGATTTAAACATCATATTGAGGTGAATTTAGGAAAAGATTGTCTCTATAGCTATATCTTGATTGGAGAGTCCTCTTTAGTGCGGAATCGTGGTTTGAACATGGCGTGATAGAAAGCGATTGAAGGTTCCCTATACTCCAGTGTTTTTCCGAAGTCAATTATCTTCTTTTGCCTAAATTAACTTTTAATCGAGAGCACGAACCAGTATCATGGCAATTCGCAGTAGCTCATTCCATCCTTTCTCATCATTTTTATTAGGATTTATTAACCAGTGCTTTTCTGAAATTTTTTGGTGAATTTTTTTCCAGCGAGCATTCATTTAAAGTCTGCAAACAGGAAAAAGTCACTCGGGGCCAGATCTGGAGAATATGGTGGATGGGAAAGCAATTCATAGCCTAATGCATGCAATCTTGCCATCATTTTCATTGATTTGTAACACGATGCATTGTCTTGACGAAACAACACTTGTTTCTTCTTAATTTCATTCTTTAAACGCTCCAAAAACGCTATGTAATAATCGCTGCTGATGGTCGGGCCCTTTTCGAGGTAATCGATGAATATTATACCATGCGTAGATCGTCTGAAAAATTCGTCTTTATTACAGTTGAGTATCGCTAAACATTGATCCGAATCATCAACACGTTGTTGCTTTTGATTGCTTCTTTTGCACAGAGCATGTACAAATATTCATTTGATATATCTTTAGAGTCTCAGCTATATCATATGGATTTAATATTAGTAAAGCCATCAATGTGTCAGCCTACGAACTTGCCAGCCGATCTGTTACTTTCCCTCCTTTTAAATCCACTTGCCCACAAACAATGTAGTCCCGAAAATCCGGTGCTTAACTTTCAACGATTTTTGCTCGAGTCTCTCGCTGAGAGAGATTCAAGTATTATTCAAGGGCAGGAGCATTAACTCTGGATTTCGGGCATTAAAAATATCGCAATTATGAGTAGCAACGCGCAGATATCGGCAGACAGAACCTGCGGCAGTGGTTATTTGCATACGAGGACCAACCGTAGTGGCAGAGTCTAATGCCCATGCATCATGCATATTCAAACCCCTCTGGTACAGCTGTACGTGGAAGCTAAATCCCAACGCGTCTCCTCACGCTGTCCCTCTCCAACACTATTCTCTCGCCCGTCCCAACCCACCCTCGCTCTTATTGAAAATCAAAATTCAGTTGAGAGGCGTATCGCGAGACAGCCCAGGAACTGGTATTGGTGTTTCTATATTGGTAAACGTACCACAAGTTCCTGATCGCACTGTACAACGACTTATAGCATAGCTCACCTTACCTAAGTATGTAAGTGGATCCTCAGCTTGCAATTAAACTTCTCAGACATCGAGGCGGATCGTACATGTAGGTTCGCTGAATTGAGCTGTAATCGTCACGAATGCAAGCAGAAGCATCTCTTTCATTCCTTTCATGTTGGTATGTAGTTAATACACCCAACTAAAACGATAGGATTGGGGAAGTCGTTTCGCTTTTACAAAAATTCATTTATCATTTGCTTGACTCTTTGCTCCTACCTCATTTGTTCTCGTGACTGCCGCACTGAAGAATGAATTGTTTCTTGTAGCTCGAGTTACGTCTCGATTTCAGTTGCTAGTTTGCTTTATATTATCTGCTTCCACAAACGGTTTAATCATTAGACGATTTTTAATACCTTTAGCAAACTGCCATTTTGGTTTTGAACCTTGCTGAGACAGCTTTCGAATGGTAAAGAACTTATTTAAGTTGGTGTTGCATAATGATACGAGATACTCGATTGTCTTGCTCATTTTCAAGCGTTCGAGAAGCATTCTCAAAAACTGAGAATTTCATTCTTTCTTTTGTTTTTATCATGTCACCTCATGTAATTTCATGCGCGAGTTAATGGTATAAACGTCATTAATTTCTCGTTTTTGCACTCCTTTTGATAAAAACATTCATAGGATTCTAAACAATTTATATTCATAGGATTTTGAAATTTTTTAAGGAATTTCAGAGTATGGAAGATAATTAGGAATTTTTTTAATTTTTGAAATATTAAAACCTGTAATTCCTTGTTTAATTTTAGGAACCTCATTATGTTTCATAAAATTCCTTAAAATCCATTCAACATCCTACAAAATATAGTAAAATTGTAGAAAATCCAATGGAACTTAAGAAAATTCATTAAATGTCTTAAAAGTCCATAAAATTACTTAATATTCAACAAAATACCTTTAAATTTCTGCAAATCCTAATAAATTCCATAAAATCCTTTGAAACTTCTATTAAATTTCATTAAGTCCTTCAAAATATTTTTAAATCCTTGAAATTCTTTTAGAATAGTTAAAATCCCTTAAAATATAGTTAAATCGTTTAAATAAAATTTCATGAAATCTCTTTAAATTCCTGGAAATCCAATTAAATTTCGTAAAATCCCTTGCATTTCTTAAAAGCCCTTAAAATTACTTAACATGCCATACAATATTGTAAAATCCCTTAAAATACGAGGAAATTAATGCAATTTTTTTAAATTTTCTGAAATCCTTTAAAATTTTCTAACATTATTTAAAATCCCATGAAATCTAATTAATTTCTTAAAACTCATGAAAATAAAATGAAATTTCATAAAGTCTCTTCAATCCTGAAAAAGTGTTTAATTACTTAAAATCCTATAAAATTCTTGAAAATCCAATGGAACTTGAAAAAATCCTTTGAAACTCCTATTAAATTTCAATAAGTCCTTCAAAATATCTAAAAATCCATGAAATTCCTTTACAATACTTAAAATTCCTTAAAATATCGTTAAATCTTTTTAAATTACTTCATATTCGACAAGATATCATTATATTCCTTTAAATAATTTTAAACTAATCAAAATCCCATAAAATTTCATTAAATCACTTAAAATTCCTGAAAATCCAATGAAATTTCATAAAATGCCTTGAATTCCTTAAAAGTCTTTAAAATTACTTAATATCCCACGAAACCCTTAAAATTACTTACAATGGAACCACATATCGTCAAATTCCTTAAAATTATTTACACCCCATGAAATCTCATGAGATCCTTTAAAATATCTGAAAATCCAATAAATTCAGTAAAATGCTTTTAAATTCCTTAACATTATTAAAAACTCTATTAAATCTCATTGAACCCCTTAAAATACCTGAAAATCCAATGAAATTTTGTAAAATCCCATCAAATATCGTTAAATACTTTCAAGTTCCTGAAAACATAACGAAATCTAGCCAAATCCCTCTAAATTTCTTTAGATTCTATAGAATCCCAAAAACTCGTAAAATGCTTTAAAATTTCTGAAATCTACAATCATAAAATTCTTTCAATCACCGTGAAATCCTTTAATATTGCTAAAAAGTCACTAAAATCTCTTGTAATCTCTTAAAATTCTTGAAAATGGAATGTTATTTTAAAAAATCCCTTTTATTCCTCAAAAGTCCTTAAAATTCCTCAAGATCTCACGAAATCCCTTAAAATATCTGAAAATCCAATGAAATTTCGTAAAATCCCTTGAGAAATATAATTTAATAACAGAGAAAACAAACGTGTGATAATCTTCGACCCCTTCGCTCAAAAATGCGAAATGGGAACCCCGTCCCTGACGAATGTGATTACATGCTGTACAACATTTCAATTTTGATTGGCTATTCTGGCCTTCTTCATTCAGCTTACGAAGTAGCTTATCAAAATACAAATCGGTTTAAATATCGGAGTAAATTGAATTAGAGGGTGCAGTCAATATAGTGTCGGTCGAACGGATTCAAACACGAGGTTGATTCGAGTGTAAAATGGAACCAAGGAGGTAATAAAAATTTTCAATTTTCACGTGCTACTTCAGTCTTCGCGAGAAACGTCCTCTGATAATACCGAAATGCTTCGTGGAAGCCTTTCGAATTTGGAGGAGGGTTAGAGGCGGAATCACCCCCTGAAAGAGATGGGAGAGAAGGTGGTAAAGCGAACTAGGGAGTAGAGAGTTTAGCCAACTTTCAGATTTACACCCTGCACAGTTTGTTCACGAGCTGGCTGATTCAAGGGGTCGCGCTCATTTTGGATCTTGAGGGGGTGCAGAGGGGTGAGTTTAGGCTCCACAATGCGTGGAGGTATAAGCTGATGCACATGCATAAAACACCTGCGCAAACAGGGCAAATAAAACCTCCCTCTGGTAAGGGATATTTGCACAAAGCCAGACAAAATTACCAGGTGGCTTTGTGGAAATTCGAATAAGCAATAATTATCATTTCCATGATACTATCAGCAATATAATTTAAACATCTCTGTTGTAAAATTGCAGGTCCCCAATCCAAAGAAAGATATAGATTCCGTAGAATTCGTCTCTTTGGATACCAAAGAGATGAAACAAGCCGAAGACGATTGTAGCTCTGGAGGGGAAGAAATCAGTTCCCGAAGTTTGGAAACTTACGATCGCCTACCCCTAGAAGTTATCATTCGTTTGGCTATAAAAAGTACAAACATAATTTGTCAAGTCGGAAAGAAGCCTTCCTTCCCTCACGATTTTGCCTCGAAATTGGCAAAAGTTCGAACTTCCTTGTCAGGTTTTATCCACTCCAGTCGTAGTGTTTTCCTTCGGCTAGCGTTGCGCTGGTCCGCGCCAAGAATTCCGCTCGAATGAGCGCCTAAATATGTATATATACAACACGTATATGTAGATTTAGATGGAAATAATAAAAAGAAGCGAGTCGAGTTGAAATTCGGAGAGGGCTAAAAAGATAGCAGGTGCATTAGTCCTGGCCGTATGTATGAGCCCCCAGGAGAAATCATAAGGTCTTACCCTCGCTCTCTGGTTCGTGCAGGGGTTACAACCCGCGGGGGCGACTTGGCCTAATAAATCCTAATACTAAATCACCCCCTATTACTCATATCTTTCGTACTAGACGCGAGGTTCTACTGCCTTCTCCTCGTTTTGGACTTCCGTTTTCGCCGTTACTTTTGCTCTTAGTATTCTTCGTCTTTTGTTTTCATCGCTTCGGTAAACATCGATTTCTCGCACTCTTGCAATAAAAGCCGCGGCCGTTCCTTGGAAATGAAGAACTTTCGGAAAATCCACCCCCTCTCGAACTAAGGGCTTCATTCAATGAGATTCAATTTTCGAGGCTTTAGGAAGACCAAAGATAATTCTTCTACCATAAAAATGATATTCTAATTAACATACAGGCCTCATAGTACCTATGAGCAAAAAAGGAGGGTGATAGGATACTTTTTTGACGTTAATTAGGTCCTTTTTTTTTAACTCAAAGGGTACCACTATATCCAAAATATCCCAAAACTGGGATTATTTTCAATAAAAAATGGATTTTAAAAGAAATATTTCAATTTTTGTAATAAAATTTACAGGAATTCTAAAGAAAACAGAAGATTTTTTAAACAAATAAGGACGGATTTAGTCAAATTCAAGGTGAATGCAAGTAAATGGATCAAAATTCAAGGTCAATTCACAATAATTCTACGTGACTTCAAGAAAATTCAAGAATTCAAGGATTCCAAAAGAATTCAAAAGAGTTTCAAGATTTTTTAAGAAATTTAACAGGATTTCAAAGATTTCAAAAGATTTTAAGTAATTTTAAGGAATTTGAAAGGGTGTTTTTTTAAAGCTTAAAGGGTACCTTTCTTTTTTACACATTAGATAGTTTTTACAATGTGAGGAGCAAAAAGAAACAAATTTTAATATAAATTAGTTTTTCAAATATTCCAAAACTACGATTATTTTCAATAAAAAAAATGGATTTTAAACTAAATATTTCAATTTTCGCAAAATTGAAAAGAATTACATTGAATTAAAAATATTTTTTACACAAATACAAGATTAATAAATTAGGCGAATTTAGAAGAATTCATCAAGAATTCATAATAATTTCATATCAACATGAATTTAAAGTATGCTAATCGATTTTAAAAGATTTCTTTTGCAATTACCAAGATATGAAGATATTTTTAATGATTTTAAAGAATTTCAAGAGAATTGTAGGGATTAAAAAATATTTAGATAGATTCTAAGTTGTAATTCATTAACAAAAATTTCACGATATTTCAAAAGATTTCATACGATAAAAAAAATTAATAGGAATTTGAAAAGGTTTTAAAAGTTTTTTTTAGGGATTTCAAAAGAATAATACAATTTTAATAAATTCTGCAAGTATCAAATAAAAATATTCTCCGCTTAAAAGATTGAATTTCCTATTATTTATTTAATTCCAAAAAGTTTTGTCAAACCGGAAATGACTCCGAATTATCAGCTAAAAGTTGAAATTTTCTAAAATGATGACTTTTTTTATTAAACACAGATGAAAAAAAATTGAAACTAACTTAAACCAACAGAACGAAGACCGCTAAAAAAATGTGTCTTAAAAAACATAAGAAAGTAATTTCAAAGAATTTGAAAACTTTTCAAACGATTTTTAAAAAAATCACTAGAAATTTGGAAGGATATACATATTTTTTTAAGGATTTATTGTAAAAAATTGCAAGTATCAACTAAAAATATTTTCAGCTTTAAGGCCATGTGATACTTCGGCGGTGGGGTCAATCTGGTCTAGATTACCTAAGTTTTTTTT
>JAUESI010000003.1:1934588-1952678 GCA_032275145.1 Synergus laeviventris
ATTTTTTTAAATCATTTGAAAAGTTTTCAAGCTATTTCAAGCTCTAAATTGTCTGGAATTATATAAAATCTTAAACAATATTGTAAAATAATTTTATTAAGAATTTATAAAAATCTTATGAAATCTCTTCAAATTCCTGAAATCATTCGCAATATTTTGAAATATTGTCAATTGCAAAAGAAATATTTTACAATATCGTTAAGTAATCTTGAAATTCATGTTGATATATATGAAATGGTCTTGAATTCTTTAGATTCTTCAAAACTCGCCTAAAATGTTCTTAAATTCCTCTTGAAATCACGTAGAATTATTGTGAATTGACCTGCAGGTTTAACGAATTCACCTTCTATTTGATCAAATCCGTCTTAACTTGTTTAAAATATCTTTTTATTTCTTTAGAATTCCTTTAAATTTTCTTGCAAAAATTGAAATATTTAGTTTCAAATCCATTTGTCTATTCAAAAGAATTCCAGTTTTTGTATATTTTGGGAGTATTCTGTATATTTGTAAGACTAATTTACATAAAAACAACAACGGCAACAGGTATTTTTCTCATTTTGCTTCATATTACAAAACCTATCTAATTTTTATTAAAAATGTTAGCCCTTAAGTCAAAAAAGTATCCTATATATGACTGAAAAGTTTTGAACGTTCTATGAATTTCTGTATCGATAAACTTTTAAACTATAAACATGGTTAAAATATTAAATCATTTGCATTTAAAAAAGTTCTATATGAGAGAAACTTGTAATGTCTATTGTTATTTTAAATTGGAACAATATTTCTTGATAAAATAAAACTAGAAAAATATATTTCGTTCATTGGAACGTTCAAATCTTCTGACACACATATAGTATACCCTACTTTTTTCTCATAGAAACTGTAACGCCTGCGAAGGTCCCAGCCCGATGTATGAATTTTTGATGAGGAAATTTCTTATCATCACTTGAGAATTCGATCGAGTAGAGTGCGTTAGTTAATGAGTTTATTAGTTCGCGATTTGTTATTTCACTTTGGCTCCGAGTCTAGGTAGGTAATGAAAGAAAAGCGAGCCGAACCGAAGGAAGGCGGAAACCAATTGAGGATTAAATCAATGATAACAAGCAGCGAAGGGAACTTTTGACTTTCTCTCTTCGTCAAGAAGGAAGAGGAGGAATCTTGATATCTTGAGAATATTATTCCTTTGCGAGGGTCCTGAAACCCTGGGAGTAACGAGCCGATTGAAATATCTTTGGGCGATTTTCACGAATGATCGACAGCGCCCTACGACGAGTGGAATTCATCCTTTACGCAAAGAGGAAAGTCGAAGGGTCGGAGTTGGGAGCCACGAAGGCCGGAGGGTAGAAGTCGATTCGTTGAGCTTCTTCACGGCGGGATTCGCGGAATTTCGTTCACCGACGAATTTTCTCAAAAATCCAGTGTACCGCGAGGAGTGCGAGCCGAGTGCTCGCCCATTCGAAGCACCCAATCGGGGGTCTCTTTTATTTATTTCCTGCTTCTCTTCGAGCCAACGGAAGGCGTCGAACGATAGCAAAGAGGCTTTTCTGCTACGTTAAATATAGACCTCGTACTCTCGTCTCAGAGATGTACAGAGTTTCTGCTGCTTCGATCCAGCTTCCTTTCGACACAGTAAATACATTCGCAGCTGTATTCGCTGGATTGCTCAAAGCAACCTTAATAATGAGAATGCCGAACCAACGGTTTTTTATCATTTAAAGGTTTCACCATTGTTCGATCAGAACATCGTACGAAATATTAAAAAGCAGGGGTAAATATATTTCAGACAATTTCGATTGGGAAATAGAGGCTGTGAAGAAATTTTGATAGGGTTCTGATGGGTTTTTAATAGTTCTAGTGTGGTCCTCATCTGGAAAACAGGCAACGGCACCACAAGGCGCTTCACGCTCTCACGGATAAAATAATAACCCTCGTAGGGAACATTGGTCAATATTCTATGAAGAATTTAAAATCAGATCGGAGCTGTCAACTGAATTTTAGGAATTTTTATAGAATTTCAATAGAATTCGGATGAATTTAAAGATTTTTTAGTTATTAAAAAAAGGATCAAGGGATTTTAAGAAATTTTAACTGATTCTGAGGTTATTAAACCGATTTCAAAAGATTTTATGTGTTTTTAAAGAATTTTTAAAGAATTTCAAAATAATTCGAATAATTTGAAGATTTTAAAGTAATTAAAATATTGTTATTAAGTATTTCAAGACATTTTAAATGATCGTAAAGAATTTTAAAATATTTCAAAAGATATCAAGTGATTTTAAGATATCAAAATTTCCTAAACAATTTTTAATGATTTTAAGAGATGAGATAAGAATTCGGATGATTTTAAAGATTTTTTAGTAATTAAAAAAAGGATCCAGTGATTTTAAAGAAATTAAAGGGATTTTAAGTAATTTTGAGGAATTTGGATGATTTAAAAGATTTTATGGTAATTAAAGCTTCACATAATTTTAAATGATCATAAAGAATTGAAAAATATTTTCAAAAGATATCAAGTGATTTTAAAGAATTTACGTGGATTTCAAGAGATTCTGAGTGATCTGCAAGATATCAAAATTTCCTAACCGATTTTTAGTGATTTTAAGAAATTTTAAGCGATTTAAAAAATTTCAAGTAGTTTTTAGGAATTTTAAAAGAATTTCAATAGAATTCGAATGAGTTTAAAGATTTTTTAGTAATTAAAAGATCTTGTTCAGTATTTCAAAAGATTAAAAATAATACTAAAAAATTGAAGAATCAAAGATCAGGTGATTTTAAAGAATTTAAGACGATTTCAAGAGATTTTAAGTATTTCTTGGGAACTTAAATGGATTTCAAGATAATTTACAAGATTTTAAAAATTTGAAGATTTCCTAAAGGATTTCAAGAGATTTTAAGTGATTTTAAGCGATTTCATAGAATTCATGAGGGTTTCAAGATTTCAAAGAAAGTAGAATTTTGTTTGTAAGTAATTCCAGGTATTTTAAATGATTTTAAAGAATTCAAAGGATTTTCAAATATTATCAACTGATTTTATTTTATTGAAGGGGATTTTAAGAGATTTTATTTGCATGATTTGAAGGAGTTTAAAACGATTTCAATTCCGAGGAATTTATTGATATTCAGGATGTTAAAAATTTCAAGAAATCTTACATGATTTCCAAATGTTTTAGAGAATTTGAAGAAATTTCCAGTTATTTTTGTGAATTTAAAGAGATTTCAAGAAATTTTACAAGATTTTAAAGATATTAAGATTTCCTAAAGGATTTTGAGATATACCATAAAATAATTTGTAGATCTTCAATATTTCAAAAGTATTAGTAAATATTTTGAAGTATTTTTAATGATATTAAAAAGTTTCAAAGGATTTTAAAAGAACATCAAAAAATGTAACGATTTATAAATAAATTTCAAAAATATCAAGACATGTGAAAGGATGAAATCTATTGAAACACTTCAAGATTACATTATCACAACATTTAGTTTAGTCATAATTTTGAAATATATAAATATAAACATTTTATATATTTCTATAAATAATTAAGTGTGGAAAATATTGGAAATTCTCTGTTTTTACCTGATGTTTAGTTTTGATGTTAAAACTCTTCAATGCCCTGTTGCATTATTTTAAAGTGGGAATACCAATGTAAGAGTGGTATTAATGAGATATTACTACAATATCGTTGCCCCAGAAATTCCTAATTATATTAACTTAAAATATTTTTATTGAAAATTAAAGAAGAGATGTGGAATATATAAGGATGGAAGGGGGGAAGCATTTTTAAAATGCATTCATTTCAAGTTTCATTTGATTCGAAAATTTACTGCAAAAAATGATTTTTTTCCCTCTAAAAATAAAGTATCCACCAAAATTTAAAATTACATGTATTCAGCTCATTATTTCAGCCATTACGTTTTTAAAAGGACTGGAAACACGTTGAGAGTATATTCATTCTCTTCAGCGAGGATGTTTTTTACAACAGATTCTATGTCCCATAAATATGCATTTTCGAATGTAATAAAAGGACAAATTAAACTATGGGCCGTCATGGAAACAACGAGTTACACATTCACGCGACCTGGTTGCATAAATTAAAAGACTCGAAAAAAGAAATTATATGGAGTTTATTGTCGGATCAACGGAACGAATCCGTTTCGTTAATTAATGAACTTCTGGCGTCATCCGGGAAGCTCAATGGAATACAAAATTAATGATTTAATAATGCTGTCGATATAATTGTTTATATGAATACACTTTGATGGAGTGCTTGTCATGTGTACCTGAATAATCCGTGATTGAAATGAGACCACGATTTGTGCGAATGCATAAATTGTCGCCAAATCAACAATGCATTCATCCCGTTTGAATTGAGTGGACACTTATTGACACATCCGCAACGACATAAGAGGTGTTTAATAAATAATAATTCATGATTGATAATTTCGCAAGGCAGAATTTCTTCCATCTAATTCTTAATTTATATAATAATTGTTTTAATCAAATAATTCTGGTTAGCATTTAGTAGTTATTCAAGGAATGTGTCGAGTTTCTGAGTAAATATGAACACAATAAGTTTCATAAACTTAGGAGAACAAGTTTTCTCTTCATTATACCTCTATTCGAAGTTCCGGCTCACCTTAATTAACAAAATTAATTATACAAGTGTTTCGTGGATAAAGTGCAAATGGGTGAGAGCATCGTTGACCTGCTCATAATATACGTACTCTGATGTATGCAGAATGCTAAGTACGTTAATTGTAAGATGCTAACTTTCCATTCAATTGAAAATATTTTAAGTCATTTAGAATGCTCGAATAAATTCGTCCCCTATTTTCTAGATTTCGTGACTAAAGTACCCTATTTTAAGTCAATAGTGTACAATTTTCAATAAATTTACACAACATCGATTACAGGCTTCACCACCTGTTCCCCATTTCCCTATTTTACCCTTTTTTCAGAATTCTTCTTTTTTCCCCTGTTTTCAAGAAAATTCCCATTTTCACAAACTTTTTTGGATCATTAAAATAATAGGAAATTCTTTTAAAGGTAAAAATATTTTTTTTTTTTTAGTGTTTTCGTCCGTTTATACTGTGATGACTAATTTATTATTTTGGATGAAAATTCAACACTTCTATTTTTGGTTGCAAATTAAACTGTTATACTTTATTGAAAATCATCTTTTTTCGTAGCAAATTTCAATTTTTAGCGGATAATTCAGTCATTTCGAGTTTTGACAAAATTTTTTCCAATAATTATAATAGGAAAATCATAATCTTTTAAAGCTGAAAATATGTTTATTTGATACTTGATATTTTTTTTAAATCATTTGAATTCTTTTGAAAAATCTTTTAAAATATCGTGAAATAATTTTGTTAAAAATATATTTAAATCTTATGAAACCTCTTGAAATTCCTTGAAAATTTTTTTAATCAATTCAATATTCTTAGAAACTTATTAACTCTTTTAATTGCAAAAGAAATCTTTTAAAATATCGTTTAAAATTCTTGAAATTCATGTTGATATGAAATGGTCTTGAATTCTTTATGAATTCTTCTGAATTCGTCCAAAATTTCCTTAAATTCATTTTTAATTCCCTTGAATTTTCTTCAACTCACGTATAATTATTTTAAATTGTCCTTCATTTTTTATTAATTTACCTGCAATTTTACTGGATTCACCTTGAATTTGATTAAAGCCGTCTTTATTGGTTTAAAAAATATTTTGATTTCTTTATGATTCTTGTCAATTCATTAGAATTCCTTTAAATTTCTTTTAATATCTCATGTTAAAAAATAAAGGTACTCTGTAAACTTTATAAAAGTACCGATAATTATAATAATAGGAAATTCATAATCTTTTAATGCTGAAAATATTTTTATTTAATACTTGGCATTTTGTATAAAACCTTTTGAAATCCTGTAAAATATCTTCAAAATGATCTATTTTCGGATATTTTCCGATTACTCTGTGTATTTGTAAATCTAATTTACCTAAAAACCTCAACGGTATGAGGTTTTTTTTTTCTTTTTGCACCATATTTTAAAAACTATCTAATACTTTTTTCTCATTAGGACTGTGAGGTTTGCAAACAGATTTTCTGGACTTGGATCGTTGTGCGTGACAGTAGACGAAAATTTCCTTGCTCTTTTCCCTCGCTTAAATTCGCCATGGCGCTGTTCCAAGTGCGGGAGGATTTAATTAAGGCGATAATTGGAAAGTGGCGAGGCTTAATCGGAGGCCATTTCCTCCACGTGAAAAGCTTGGACGATAACTACCAACTTTACGTTGCCACCCCTCTCGTGCATACCCTTGTCGTCTGCTCTCTGCCTCAGGGTAACATCGCCAGATCGTGGGCTAAGATCTCGACTTTCGCTCTTAACTTCACCTCCATCGCCACACTTTCCACACCACGCAATAGCACGACGCTCAGCGTCTTCCAGTCAGAACAAAACTTTAACCCCTCGTAAACCTTCAATCCTTTCCCCCCATGACAACATGAATGCTTTCTTATGCTTGATATTTTAAACCTTTTTTTGACAAATATTTAGGAAAATGAACGCATGTTTAACTATAACTAATTTTGATCTCTTTTCTGTTTCAGGTGAGTTACTTTTCTGGGAATAAATAAGACAACACAGGGGTAAGAAAGAAAAATTGATAACGCTGTTGACTGGTTCAGAAAAACATATTCATCTTGAAAATAAACATGACATCAATTCCAACAAATTCATCGAGAAGCAAATCTCAATGTCGCTTGTACCAGGGAACGTGCAGAGTTGTGAACGCAGCTATCGAGGCTTTGATAGAAACTTCGTCGAATTTCGATTACGGGTTTTGATTATCGTAGTCCAGAGATCGCGTGGAAGTTCGAATTTCACTTCAAGAGACTGAGTTCAGTAGGGAGTTTCATTTATTTGATGGCACTAGCTAGACGATGTTCGAATTAATTGCTTGTAACGTCAAAGCTCCTGGTGCTAAGTGGTGATTGTATCTGCAGTATAGAAGTCAGGAAGCGTGTGTGATTCCAGAGAATCCACACATTTCGTCAAATATCGAATTCCAGTTTCAATTATCTATCAAACTTGTCAATACCCCCCTCTGAGAATAAAAGCGACTCATATTGCGAATCTTCTTTTTTGTAAGAGTGCAGAATTGGTTGATTGAGTATCTATTAATGAAACTGGCACCATGCCCGACAAGTTATTTGAATAATTAATCGAATTCCAGAAACCGTAGAAGGAGATACAAGGATTAAGAATAGCGAAGCATGGCTAGAGAGAGAAACAGGTAACTCTGACGATTGATTGTAGTCGATAATTTATGCCACGAGAAGAGACTTACTTGATGCGTGACTCCAGTCCTTTATAATATAGCTACCAATCGGTTGAAACCAGGAGTAACCAGGATCGATAGGTATGCCCAGTGGCTCATTTATCAAAGAACACCAACATCGAGGGCTGCCTAAACTCAACGAGGACGAATGGTACGATCGCATTAAGAATTCCTGCACAACCTGCAACTTTTTCAACGACCAAACCAGTTCTAGTCTCATGATTGAAACATATTATCAGCAGGTTTCTATCAAAAAGTGCAAAATTGATCAGATTTCTCTTAATCATTTTTCCCTTTGTGTTGTGATAGGTTCTAAGAACAATATATAATTTCCTCTTCACACGTCGAGGCGGAGTTTGCCTCGTTCAGATGAAGCTGTTCATAAGTGGCTCAACCGGTTTCGAGCAGGTTCTCACAATGTTGGCTTAGCACGTTTTCGAGTGGAGATGGGGCGCTATTATTCCCAAGACACTTTAACCCAGTGATTTTGGATGTCGCATAACTTAAGCTGCCAAACTTATGGTCTTTCAGTGTCGGGAGGAAAGTGAACTTTAATTTATTTGAAACCGATCTTTCTTCGAAGAGGCGCAGTCGCTTGAATAATGTATCAAGACAAAGTCACGATTTTCGAGATCTCTGGCTCGCAATCCTCAAGGACCGACGAGGTCTGTGGACGAGGGCTTGGTTTCTAAATCAGACCTTTCTGACGATACGAGTGGAGCGTGATTCGAGTCGTGAGCACATGAGAAGGAGAGTCAGAAGTTCGTTGGACGCTGGTACCGGTTAGACCACCTTTCTGTTCAACATATATGGGAAGCTTCGCGTTCAAGATGAAATACAAAGGTCTTCCCACTCACTTTTAGAAGGAAGCAATTAGTGTTTAGTTGTTAGTTTATTTAGTTCTGTTAGTTTATTTAATTATGTTAGTTTAGACATGCGTTACAGACCGGTCCCTATATCTTCTATATTGACCCCTATATTCAGCTGAGGTCCCTAATGTCACCTATTTTCATGTGGTTTAATGTCTGAACGTTCAAATCAACGAATTTTTGTATTGATTGCTTTTCTTTGTTATAAAATGGAAAGGTTTTAAAACATTGATTCATTTAAATTGAAAATAATTATGTATGAAAGAAATCGGGAAAAAATATTTTGCTCATTTGAACGTTCAACACTTTTGGTACATCTATTTTCAAAGTTTATTCCCTAAAGTCCACTATTTTCAGACAATGGTGTAAAATTTTATTTATTTTCTGTTTTTAAGAAAATTTCCCTTTATCCCAATTTTTTGGTTCAAAATTATACTATATCTATCTTTTTCGTTTAAAACCAAATATTTTGGTAAAAATTCACTCTCTAAGGTGAAAATTAATATCAGTCATCACAGGTCGTCTCGTATTGACCTTTTTTCACCTGTTTCACCTATTCTGGGAGTTTGTTAACTTTTCTTCTTTGATCGATTGCTACCATAAAGTTGAATCATCTGAAAAATTATCGAGATTGGTCTTGTAGGATAATTATGGGGCATTTTCGGTTTGAAAAAACTTTTTGGGATGATTAAAATAGCTCGAGATTCATTCTTTTAAAGCTGAAAATATTTTTATTTGATAGGTACTTGCAATTTTTAAAAATATTTTGAATTCTTTTGATATCCTTGAAAAATATTTAATACTCTTTGAAATTTCTAATAATTTTTTTAAATCACTTGAAAACTTTTCAAATTCATTGTAACTAATTATATAAAATCACTTAAAATTCCTTGAAATATTTTCATTCTGTAAAATTTCTTCAAAATTCTTAAATTCTCCTGAAATCTTTTTAAATCCCTTGAAATTCTTTTAAATCATTTAAAAATCATTTTAAATGTCTTTAAATTCTTTAAAATTTCAAAACTTCAAGCCCTTAAAATTCCATAAAATCCTTTGAGAGCAAACACCTTGAAATTTTTAAAAATAAATTAAAATGTCTTAGAATCTTTTTAAATATTTTGTAATTAATTCTTCTGAATTTTCATCAATTCATGTAGAATTATTTTAAATTGACCTTGAATTGAATTTTATCAATTTACCTAAAGTTTCACTGAATTCGCCTTGAATTCGATTAAATCCGTTTTTACTTGTTTAAAAAATCTTTTGATTTCTTTAGAATTCTTTTAAATTCTTTTGAATTCCTTTGAATTTTGCGAAAATTGAAATATTTACTTTCAAATCCATTTTTTTATTGAAAAGAATCACAGTTTCTTTTAAATTCTTAAACTATCCTGAATTCTTTTGAATTCCCTTCAAATTCTTTCAAATCGTAAAATATCTTTAAATTCTTTAAAATTTCAAAATTTCAAGCCCTTAAAATTTCTTAAAATCACTTGAGATCTCTTGAAATACCTTGAAATTAAAAAAAATATATTAAAATTTATTAAAATCTTTTAAAATTCGTTGTAATGCCTACCATTGTGTTGAAATTCTTTAAAATAATTCACAATACATTAGAATCTTGTTAATTGCAAAAGTAATCTTTCAAAATCATTTAAAATTCTTTAAATTTATGTTGATATAAAATTATCTTGAATTCTTGATAAATTCTTCAAAACTTGCCTGAAATTTTCTGAAATACCTCTTGAATTCACTTGAATCTTCTTTAAAATAATTCACGTAGAATTATTTTGAGGTGAGCTTAATTTTTGATGAATTTACCTGAAATTTTACTGGATTCACCTTGAATTTTATGAAATCCGTCTCTATGGTTTAAAAAATATTTTGATTTCTTCACAATTCTTTTCAGTTCATTTGTGAGGCCTGGTTTAGACCTTATCTTTCTCACGATCATTTAGCTCCCATTTCTTTGTTTTTTCACTGAATGTCAAGTCCGTAAGAATTGAGCCTTTAAAAATGGAAACGCGACTTTTCCATCCCGTGAAACTTAGAGTTTCATGTTCTATACTTATTTTGAGAGGGAAAGTAGGAGGATTATAAGGCTAGGGCGAAGTGCCTTTCCTCATAGCGCGAGCTAGAAACTCAGTTGCAGAAATCGGGAGTAGTGTCAGGGTGGATAAAAAGATGTGGAGATGTGATGAGGTGATAGAGTGGAAAGCAGAGATGCTGATGTGATGGAGTGACAGTATGAGCGACTGAGCGCGTCCGCGGGAGAATTCCTGAGAGAAGGTAGATGTACTGGCGCATAAATGAGGTAGGAGAGACACATATGGAGAGGAGATGGTGGATGCCTGGGAGATAAACGAGAAATGCCGTGAATACAGATGGACCCGCGATAAAATTTGGTCCCCCTTTCCTTGAACAACCCTCAGATGGCAGTCTCACTTTCCACTGCCACTGTCGTCATTCAGTTTTCTCTCGGAGACAAGCCAAAATAGATGCTGGAATAGAAGCGGGAATCAGGATTTTGAAGTCCTGTTTGTCCTGCATCGCGATAAGGAAATTGAACTACTCGCTTGCTAGAATAAGCCAGCCGTTGCTCTTAAGTTCATGCCCCGAAGTCACGGAGCTTATGTTCTCAAGGCACGCAGCTTCGACCTTATGACACTTGAAACTCTGACTGCTGGGCATGTTTTTAATCTTGATCCTTGATTAGAGAACGAAGAGCGATGTTTCTCGTTTGTTAAACTAGGCCATGGGAAATTACTTACAGAGGTTTTGCCAAATCCAGGCAATTGGAAATGACCAATTAGATAAGGTCTGACAGTTCCTCCGAGGTTTTCGAGATATAATCAACTGAAAAAATTGGGTTTTGACTCGCGTTGGGTAACTTATGGAGTCTCGTGGGAGTTTATATGTTTCAATTGTTCGTGTATCTTGTAAGTGTGGTGAAATGTCGAGATATACTGCGAGTCGAGTAGCCGTTCACTATGTGTAGTTGTGTACTAAACTTAACTTCCGTCTCTGATAAAATCAACCCCAATACATATATCTCGTATGGTACACGCACTTGTTCCTTTACGGGACAACGACACACTCATAAATTATGCTAGCAGTCTTTTAAGAAAAGATCAGGTATGTGATATACCTGATGTCAAGCGCTGCTTTTAACAGAGTTGATACGTTCACATTTTTCATTTTATATGTTTCTTGCAAAGCTTTATCTCAGATTTTCTTACAAGAGTTTTATCACTTAATGTCAAAACAATTTAAAAACTTTGAGGGAATAAATCGTGAGCAAACTTGTAGACATAAAATGAAATGGCATATCAAGGTCTGCACAGATAAGCGAAAAAAATAGAAAATGAAGTTAAAGAATGACCTCAGCTGAAGAAGTGCAGTGTGTGTGGAAAATTTATGAATCTTTCAAAGTGGAAAACCGTCCAATGGCAATAATCTACGCTCTATTTACTACAAGTGACTCGTGTCGAGAAAGGACATATATCAAGTCTCGGCCGGAAAAAGGACACCATAAAAAGGGAGAAGATAGTCGAACAAAGGAGAGACGTGAAAATAATCTTCTCTTGTTCCGATCTAATGATCCTCGAGATCATAGTATAATTTAGCAATGCGTTGCAAATTCCTATCGGCAATAGGATGATTTTGGTCATCTGCCATGCGTCAAACAATGCGTGTAATTTGTGGCATAAACGCCTGTTCACAATGTTTCGGTAAATGTACCATATTGTACCATCTCACTTGCCAATATTGTTCCACTTTTGTTCCCACGTTTGCTCACTAGCTATAGACGAAGCAATTGTTTACATTCGTGTCCTACAAATATGATTGTCTGATCATATCGGACGTTCAGGTCATATTAAAAAATATTTGCAAACTAGCAAGTGTCGTCAATGGAGAATTTTCTACTTAATTGAACTCTCAAGACTTTAAATTATGGTTATCTTCCGCTATACAAAACTCAGGACCCCAAAGGAATTACCATGAAAAAGTTTCTTGTCAGGGAGTTTGAAACTTTTGTAATCTTCTGGTCCTCGGAAGATCAATTATCATTATACACGTAAGCATAAAAATGTACAAGCCCTGTAGCATATAAAAGTAAAGTTTGGTTGTTAAATACCGACGAGTGGCTTTTTGTGTCGAGTGTTTGGAAAAATCGATTGCCTGTAAATCAGAGTTTAGTAAATATTACAAACTTTCCGAGTAGTGATTTTGAAAATGTTGGAGGAAACACTCGAGAGACTCGGAAAAACCCACTTCGGCCTTCCGTTTTTCTCATCCCAAGTTCCATTGCCACTGGCGCGGATCAACTATTACCCGAGGTAATGCGAAGTGAAATTAATGGGGTCGAGCGGAGAGTACGTTGGGAGTACCAGAACCAAACCTCAATGTAGGTAATCCATCAGCGTATTATGGAATAATGAATCGTATCAAGACCAGTCTTTGTCAACTGAAAACAATTCCACATCATTCCCACAAATTAATTCCAGATCTTTCTAATTCGATCAGAAATAGAAATACCATCTCAACAATCTGACAATTTGTTAACTATTACAAGCGTTTTTCATGACTTTCTCAGATAAAGCCTTTCAGCTTTATCTTCATTATTGTACTATATACTGTGCTAGCTAGATGGGTCTGTTAAACGAACTATCCATAAAAATCAGTAGCTCCGTCGTCTGCTCTTCTCGGGATGTGAGTTCTCTCTCGCAAATTCCAGATAAATGGCTCTCCAGAGCCTCGAGGACACGAACTAATACTCAGGTCGTTCGCATGCACATAGGCACTATGGCCATGGTGAACCGTACGTATGTTTGCTCGATATCGCAATATAGGAAACTGGACTACGGAGGCTGGGACGAGGGTCCTCCATGGTGCCAGCGTCCGGTCGCTAATATCGAAGGCGGATGACTTATAGCCATCTCTGTGTATTCGGCGAAACCCCTTGAAAACGGACTTTGCTAAACGTGGGAGTGGTTATGTTCCGACATATTCCGGCTTCCTCCTGACAAAGGATACCCATGCCCATGGACTGAATATACTCCCACAAGCGACGTACGTCCTCGTGTGATGCGAATGCGAATGACTCAACACAATGGAAATGTAATTTCCCCTGTTAGCCGATCAGCATGAAACCCAACCTACACTATACTATATTACCTTCTTCCGGCTGCTTATTCTACATTAGGCATTGTACAATGAAAGCCACCTCTATCTAAGACCAGTTTATTGGATCCTACAACAAAATCTCTATCATTTCATTTGGAAGATTATAGGAATGTGAGGTGAGAAAATAGTTGAGAGATATATTCCACCAATGAATTCTTTACGAAGGTAGTTAGTCGACATGCTGGTTCCTTCTCTGGCTTTGGAAACCCTGTTGGGTCGCTTCCTTTCTCGTTGGTGAACAATACGGAGGTGAAGTTGGCGCAAAGTTTCCCATGGCTGATGCTACGGTTTGAGGAGGAGGGAGGCAGAGAGGACCTGAAAGAGTAGAGAGGATGAGGCGGGTTTCAGGTTCTTGTGGCATGGCTGAGCGGTTTAGGCAAGGCGTTAAATAGCTCGCAAGTTTGCCATGGCAAAACAATGTGGCCCGAGTGTGAACCTGGCAGCCGTTTCGCTGGAAGTTGCCTCAGCCGCTAGAGGCTGTCTGTAGACTATATCCACGTTTACACCTTTGCGTTTCCGGCCACGCTTGTTCGCTGTTCGAGCTGGATGCCCACAGTTCGCGTGTCGAGGGCACCAGCTCTGCACGCTTTCCTGCCCGGACATGTTGTGGTATGGCCATCGATCCATGCCAGGATTTAGCGTGAACTCCCAAGTCTCGAAGTCCAAACCCATTCTGCTTTCCATTCACATTTAGAGACATGGGCAATCGCTTAACACCAAATCTCACTGCATTGGTCACACTTTCATTAACTAATAAATTAACTTACAAATTAACTTCACACATTGGAAGAGGATTCCTTTGTCTAAAGAGTAAAGCTGAAATTATTTTCACACGATCGATGTACAATGGAAGGCACTTGTAGTTGGGAGTACAAGGATTTTCAGGAATGAGGGATAAAAGGGTGGGAAAGTCCGAGCTTTGGAGAAGTTCCTTCTGGTATTCGATGCGGACGAAGCTCGAGAGCTTTGCTGCGGATACGCGCTTATCGAGTAGAGACTGATGCTCCATTATGTCTACATACTCGACATGCCAGCCGATTAAATTGAATCGTTCGCCAGATTACCCAATGACGCATAATGCCAGTTCGAAGGTATGCTGCTTCGTGGACTATTGTACCTCTCAACGGGAGTAATTCCAGACACGTAAAAGCAATTTCTGGAATCTGCTCATTGTTATGCAATCATGGGTCAACGCAAACCACTAAATCATAATTCCTTCGCGAAACCAACTGCAAATATCGCAAAGTCTGAAAGATTTATGTCCTGGTTTTTGTAACTCATTTTCTCATATCCTAGCTTTCCATGTTCCAGTTTTCCATTTCCCAGTTTCGCACACAAAACTGCCGTTTTCTGAGCTTACTCTCTAAACCTGTATCAGCGAGAAAAGTAGTTAGTGCTGCTATTAGAGAGTAGTAAATTTTTTGTTTCGTCGCATCTCTCCTAGTTCTAATTAATTAATAAAGATTATTCAAAATTGAAATGCGCTGAAATTAAAACCGATGGTTGGATGCAGCCTGTTTGCGAGTATAGAAACAATGTGTTTATACCAGAATGCTTTCTGCTCTGGGGCAAAAATTATAGTAGAAGATTTAAATTATATTTGCGAATGAAAATAAGAACAAGACGAAAAGTCAGTTTCATCATGCATAAGAGTTGAGCAGTTTGCTGTGGACTGAACATTTCATTATATCATACAGTACACAACACAATTCCCCTTATAAAACTTTGTTTCGAGCTTTAATTGCCATAGCAGGGTTATAATTATAGAGTCAGTTTCCAGATACCTCACAGCGCCATCAATATATGTTTTAAGCGAGAAAATCGTTTTATTATCTCTTCTGTTAAACACTCTAAATTAGAAAAGCTTGTCGCCATGAAACATCTGAAATATTATAAATACTTCCAAGGTTAATACTTAATACTTCCAAGTCATAATTAACACCAGCAGACAATTCCAGACTTTTTTTCACACGAAGAAAAGAAGTACTCAAGGGCACACTTGTGCATGTGACTGCTCGTGTGTGTGTTCAATTTCCGATAGTTACGAGCAACGCCAAAGGGTCGGTAAAGTTCAATTTCAACGGCGTAACTTCAGACTCTCTACGCGTAGTGCTCATAGAGGTTTCCTTTGTCGAATAAACCCAGAGAATTTTCCAAGTTTTCCCAGAGGAACTGAACGATACTATCAAAACGGTCGAAACTTTCCACGACCCTGTAGCCGTGTGTGTTGTCTTGATTCCCTAAGAAACTCTGCATTATTCCAAGAGATGCGAATGGATGAACGTGGGATAAAATTTTCCAAAGGAGGGGAAACAAACTACTAACTTTTCTATCCTTCTATTTCTCTTCCAAAACTTCCACAGCTCTTTCATCTAATTTTTATAAATGAGGATTCCTGTCACATGCTTTCGAAAAGAGTAATTCAACATCCATAGAAATAAAACGCAAGAGTGCGTTTGTCGAAACTAACAAGTCTAGTGAACGCAATTTTCAATTTGGAACCGTTGCCAGAAGCATAGAGATCTATCGACGGTCGTATACACCTTGTCACAGTTGTCGTCGTCATTACTTGGGTCGGGAAGTGAAACTTCCAGAAATTGCTAAGATTTCAATCGGGAGCGATTAGGACCTCGAGTTATATCGCCACCAAGGGTTCGACATTCCCCGGTCAGTAAATTCAGAGGTTGAAAGCGATAGGGACACCCATATTGCTTTCGTTACTCACCAACGAGAGACATTGGCAAACAACAATGTTCTCATAAATCTTCCGACATGTTGTTCACAATATGTTTGAAGTACATGATCTTCTCTCTTTAGTTTATCCTCATGACACGTTCAAGAAGACATTGGAATATAAAATTCAAGCATGAGAATCTTTTAGGGTTTGTGGACAACCGATTCATCCTTAGTATCAATATCAATATCAATATCAACTGATGGTAGTACCAAAATTTATTGAGGGGTTAGAGACAGCTAGGGTTCCTAATGTCCCCTCTTTTTAAAATTGTCTGCAATGTATTGTTCATTTATTCACAATACCATGAAATATTGTTAATTACAAAAGAAATATTAAAGATTCTTGCTCATCCCTTGACAAAGCTTGCTACCAACGTTTTTGCCTTTCGTGAATCCAAAACTTATTAGTAACAAGAGTTTGTTGACAATTGCTGGAGATGTTGTTGATTTAGGGTCCTTTTATATCATTGGAACTTCTTTATGAATGCTTTAGGCAACTAATTTCTGGTATTTGATGTTAGATTAGGGCGCACTACACTCTAATTTAATATCTTTTAGAGAGTCGAAATATACACAAATCCCATTTGATATAAGCATGGTATGATGACCGTAATTACGCGATGAGTGTACCAGGGTACGACTGGATACCATATCTACCCATCGCTCCCTCAGGCGTATGTGGAGTTTCCGTAGAATGCACAACTTTTCGAGGTTGGTGTGGGGTAGTTTAAGGGGATTAATTTCGTAACTTACATACCACCTGCCTCCAGGCTCTCGACCCACCTCGGACCTTCCCGCGCCTGATTTATGCGTCGCGATAACCACGCCTAGGATGCGCCCCTTAATATTTATAATCGACCTTCTCTTGACCCCACGCACTCGAACAAAGAGCGGAAATAAAAGGCTAAACAAATCATAGGATTCTGCAAACGAAGCCAGAATGATCGCCGGAGTTATTTCCATGGCTTCCAACACACACGGATTATATTTTAGGAGGAAGAGAAATTTTACGAGAAATTATAACTCGAATTTACGATTGTAACATTTGACGTTGTAAAGGGTGCAGAAATTGCCCCATTTAGCTCTATTAAAACAGGGTTCTGACGAGGCCCTGGTCAGGATTTCTATTTTTAGGAAAAATATTTTTATATCAATTTTACATTGGTATTCTCACCTTAAAGTAATGTGATGAAATTGAGGTATTGTTGATAATGAAACAGGGCATTGAAGAGTTGTCCCAATCACACCAAACCATCAAGTAAAGATAGGAAATTTACAACATTTTTTGTTTTCAAATTACTTTAAAATCTTGCAACTTTTAAAAGTTTTTTGGAAAACTTTAAGATCATTTGAAATCTTTTATATTTTGACATCTTTGGAAATTCTTGCAAGTCCTTAAATTTTTAGGTATTATTTATTTATTATTTAAAAAATTTTTCTGAAGACTTAAAAGAAATTAATTTTAAAATTCAAGAAAATTAACAGATTTTGAAGAATCTAGAAATATTTTTTGTTTATAAATTACTTGAGAATCTTAAAAATCTTTTCAATTTGTTCAAATAACCTGTTGGGATTTTTTTGATGCATCCGAAAACAACAATAAAAACAAATTTTTTGTAAAAAAGCAACATTTTTGGATTTTGTTTTTGGCAATTTTTTAAACATATTTAATATACAAATTTTTACTCAATTTTTGCATAAGTTGATTGAAAAGGGTTTTAAATATATTGCAAATTTTTGTTATACCCCTAAAATAATTCTGCACAATTTTTCTGTGTTATAAAGTTATTAGGGTGTGATACACCCCATGTGACTATTACGTAATTCCTATGAGGTGTGACTATCTTGGGTTCAAATCACTTAAAATCTCTTGAAATCTCTTCAAGTTACCATAAATTTCTTGAAATCCTTTAAATTGTCTTGAAACGTTCTCTGAAAATCGATTAGAATTCTTTAATATCATTTAAA
>JAUESI010000003.1:1952778-1962859 GCA_032275145.1 Synergus laeviventris
TTTAATAAAATTATTTCACGATATTTTTAAAGATTTAAATTAATTTTAGACAATTTAAAGGATTTTAAAGAATTTAAAGAGATTTAAAGAGATTTAAAATGATTTAAAAGAATTTAAAGGATTGAAAATGATTCTAAGAATTACAAAAGATTTTAATAATTCTAAAAAATGTAAATTTATTTTAAAAAATTTCAAGGTATTTCAAGAATTGATTCAGTGAAAATCCACTGAAAATCAGTGAAAATTCATTGAAATTTTCAATAATAGATACTAAACTACTGAAAATTTCAGTGACTTTTCACAGATTTCTAGTAGATTTTTCCCTGATTCAAGTATAGAGAGTTCAAAAGAATTCAGGAAAGTTTAAGAATTTCGAAGAAATTTTACAGGAAAAGGTTTTTTTAAAAGATTGCAAAAGAATTAAAAGACTTTAAAAAATTGAAAGTATCGAATAAATATATTTTTAGCTTTAAAAGATTGAATCCCCTATTATTACAATTATCCACAAAAGTTTTGTCAAACAGAAAATAACTCCGAATTATCCGCTAAAAGTAGACATTCGCTACAAAAAGATGGTTCAATTTGCAACCAAAAATAGAAGTGTTAAAATTTCAGCCAACAAAGAGGATTTTATATTTTAAAAAAGTTACAGTCATCAAAACGAAGCTTCGTCTACGTGACGACTTGTGATGTCTAAAATTAATGAATATGTTTAACTAAATATTTGTTTTTCAACAACAAATGGGGAAAAAGAGGAATCCTGAAATAGGGAGAAGGCTGTGAAGTTTGTAATCGATTTTGTGTAAAGTAAAAGAAATTTTTACACTATTGACTGAAAATAGCGTTCATTAGGGATGAAATCTTAAAAATAGGGGACATTATAGGAACCCTAGCCATAGGGAATGCCTTAAACGATTGCGAATTGCCAGATCGAAGAAGGAACAAATTTGGAAGAGCAATTTCTCTCGATTTTTGCATCAACTCTCTTCTTCTCAGTATCAGAGGGCATTTGGTATTCGGTTGAGCTTAATGGAGGGACGAACGAATAGAGACTGTGAATGAATTGGCCTGAGGGAAGAACCATCTGTAGTCTGGAAAGGACCCGCTACTAAATACGTACGCCGCAAACAGTAGGAAGGCACACCGCGAGGTGTACGTGCCTTCTAATTAATCGCGTCGTGCCCCGCATATATCCTGAATTCAACATCTTAGAGATCAGCTGAAATTTTACTTCCGACCCTTTGTCGTCTTCTAATCCTCGATGTCTCTCAATCCTCTCCAGAATTATAAGCAGTTCTCCACTAGAAGTTCTAGAATGTCAGGAAGTCCACCAGCGGAGATCTACAATAAAATGGGCAAAAGTCTCCTCAATTCTTTCTAGTCCAATTAACCCTTTTTCGGGATCTTCATTTACCAAGGTATAAATTTGAAGCTATTTAAGAAGGCTATTTGTTGCCGGAGAGGGTTTTCGTATGAAAGCACTTCTTCTCGTCTAGAGTTCTTTTACAGGTAAAAACCTGTAGTCAGCGTCAGATACATGGGGGAACACTCTGAAAAGTAACTACAGGAAGGAGTTGTTTCAATTCTCTGAATCGTCTGAAACCTTAAAAGGCTCCTCTACGTCGGTTAATTTATCGGAGGCTGCACTTATTTATAGGTCCCACGGTCTGCAGATCCGCCCATTCAAGAGCAACCCGTTGCTTGCTTTTACGTGCTAACACTGGAAAAACTGTTCTTTCCGTGCGATTCGCGCCAGAAACCATTAGGGTTTTTGCCTTGTAACTTCATCAATAGTCGTTGCAAATGGTAAAAACTGGCACAAAGTCGGAGGCCATTACTGCAAACAGTTTCAATTTCACAATATTGTAACAGCAAAATTACTCCTTCGAACATATACTGGTTTCTAGTTTCTCATGTTGATGATGAAAATTGCGAGAGACAGTATAATAACTCACTTTGTCTTCATTGAGTTAAGCTCCGGGGACATATAACTTTATACGCACCGATTGGCACGCAGCTCACCACATTCCAACCGATTGCCGCCTTATAGTTATTACTCTCTTTCGCCTTTAGCTGCGAAATAAAAAAATTCAATGTTTCTCCGCCGATTAAACAGAGTAGAGGTTACATCCTTATTTCAGAGCTCGATATTGGATTTCCATCAAGCCATTTCGTCGCGTCGCGTCGTTCTTTACTTCATATTCCTCTTGATGAAAAACTGCGAATTGATTTGAGGTAATACTTATGGAATATATTAATTGCAATAACGTATTTTTCTCCTCTAAAAGAATTATTTTTTTACAATCCGATGTCAATTATTGAACTGGGTTCTTGAAACTATAAAGCAGAACTTTTTTCCAGGTCTCACTTGCAGATATTGGATTTCGATTAGCATCGATTTCCAGACGACTTTCGGTTTCCCGTCAGCAGTTAAATATTTAAATCAAGAGGGGACGTTCTCATACGGTTAATAAATGACGCAGGATCCACCAGGAACATTTTTGTGAGGTTATTGTTTCGGCAAGTGACTGACATGATTAATTATTCACTTTTAACTTATGAGTCTGTGAAGTTTAAAACTTGATAATCGATGGAGATGATGATGCTTAATTCTTCATGTGGTATTACAATTTAAGGCATTACTTATTTCAGATCTGCTCTTATACTCCCACCGAAAAGATGATCCTACTATATCTCAATGCAATTCCGCAAAAGCAATCGAGAACTTCCTCAAAGGTCGATGGTCTGATCAAAATTGAAATTCCTCGGGGTATGCTGGTTCACGTCTAGGTCATACATACATTCGTCTGAGTCCATATTAACCGCAGACAAATGAGCGTGTCACTGAACGATGTTGGATTCCTTTAAAGCGTGAATATCAGAGAAAAGCCGTTCGTCAAACCAAGATCTTTAAAGGAATTATTCAAACGATTGTCCATGTCCAAACTCTATTTTTGCCTATTATTCAATTTTTTTAATTTTTAAGACACTCTCAGGCCTCACAGTCCCTATGAGAAAAAAATAGGGTATATAGGATACTTTTTTTAGGCTCAAGTGTGACCTTTTTTAAAAATAAAAATTAGATATTTTTTGCAATGTGAGGAGTAAAAAGAAAAAAAAACCTGCTGCTGTTTTGGATTTTATGTGAATTAGTTTTACAAATACCTAAAATAGTCCTAAAATATCCTAAAACTAGGATTCTTTTCAATAAAAAATGGATTTAAACTAAATATTTTTATTTTTGCGAAATATATTTTTTAAAACAATATAAAGACGGATTTAATCAAATTCAAGGTGAATCCAGTAAAATGTCAGGTGAATTCATACAAAATTAAGGTCAATATAAAATAATTCTACGTGAAATTCGTGAAGATTCAAGTGAATTCCAGAGATATTTAAGACAATTTTTGTCAAATTCAGAAGAATTCAGAAAGAATTCAAGACAATTTCATATCAACATGAATTTAAAGAATTTAAAAAGATTACTTTTGCAATTAACAAGATTTCAATGTATTGTGAATGATTTTAAAGCATTTCAAGGGAATTTTAGTTATTACAAAAGATTTAAAAAGATTCTAAGAAATTTTTATTCATTTTTTAAAATTTCAAAGTATTTCAAGAGTTCTCGAGTGATTTTAAGGAAATTTAAGAGCTTGAAATTTTGAAATTTTAAAGAATTTGAAGAGATTTTGAAGAGCATTTAAAAGATTTCACAAGATATTGAGAGTTTTCATAAGATTTGAATACGTTTTTATTCAAATTATTTCACGATATATGTTTAAAGATTTTAATTCATTTCAGACAATTTAAAGCGCTTTAGAGGATTTTAAAGAATTGAAAGAAATTTAAAGAGATTTAAAATGATTTAAAAGAATTTGAAGTGATAGTCCCAAAACATTCGAAAACTGGGATTATTTTCAATAAGAAAATGGATTTTAAACTAAATATTTCAACTTTCGCAAAATTCAAAGGAATTCAAAGGAATTGAAAACAGTTCTAAAGAAATCAAAATATTTTAAAAACTAATAAAGACGGATTTGAGCAAATTCAAGATGAATTGCGTCAATTTAAAATAATGCTACATGAATTGAAGAAAAATCAAGTGAATTCTAAAGGAGTGTAAGGAAATTTTGGGCAATTTCAAAAAAATTCATAAAGAATTCTAGAATTTTAAACGATTTAGGAAATTTTAAAAAGATTTTAAGAAATTTTAATTGATTAAAAAAAATTTCAAGGAATTTTCACAGATTTCAAATGATTTAAAGGAATTATAAGGACTTAATATGAAATTTTGAAGAATTTGAAAATATTTCGAAGAGAATTTAAAGGATTTCAAGAGGTTTATTTTTTTTTTTTAATTTTAAGGTTTTTCAAGAGATTATAAGTCACAAGGCATTTAAAGTGCTTGAAATTTTTTAAATTTCATTTTTGACCATTCATTCGTCGAATACGTATTTTTATATACCCCCCACCTCACTCTAATACAGCATTATCTATAATTCGGAAACCCCATTTTTTGTACACATTTTAATCTGCTTAAATTTAAATTATAAGTATTTAAATTTAGAAAAAATATAATGGATGATAAAATAGTAAAATGGCTAAAACTATTATTAAATAAATTCTCTTCGTTTATATGAAAGAAACAACGTTAATAAATAAATAAATAACGTTACTAAAAAAACATTTAAATATTTTCTATAAACTCTCTTATAATTTATTTTTATTAATCTTTTATTTCTGCAATTTTTTCTTCGAGTGCAATGGCTTCTTTTTGTACTTGTTTAATAATTTATTGAGAATAATTATGTTTTTTTCACTACTTGTAACAAACGTTATTTAATTGTGTTAAAAGAAAAAAAAATGAGGCAGGCTCGAAAAAGTTATGGATATAGGTGAATTTCCAAACTAATGGGGCAAATAGAGGAAAAAAGGAATTCTTAAAAAAAAAAGGTACAATGGGGAATGTGGAGAAGGCTGTAAAGCCTGTAAAGTCTGATTTTGTGTAAATTTGCTGAAAATTTTACACTATTACTGAAAATAGGGTACTTTAGAGACAAAATCTTAAAAATAGGGGACATTAGGAACCCTAGTTGAATACAGGGGCCAATAGGGGATATAGGAACCGATCTTTAACGTCTGTACTCTTTAAAAAGTTTAGGACAAGAAAGATACATTTGTGTTCTTTTATCATTTTTCTGCGACCCTCTAATCGATTCTCGCTAATCTCTGGAGTTCTTATCCATGAAGAGTCGCTAAATCATATCCTCTGTCACTCTTCACCAGCTCTTTTTCAATCGACGTTTTAGGCACACAATGGCGACACGTACGACGTCTCGGTTGAGCCAAGAAGATTAATGCGCGATGGATAGTCGTTCATCCTCCTACACGTGGGTAGTGAACGCGGCTTAATCGTTGGAAATCACGAGCGAAACTTGTCCCTCTCCCTTTGCAAATTACTCTGATCACCCTTCCGCATTGCAGGTTCAATTCTCTATTTTCAGCCTCCTGTCAACGCGAAAATTATTTAGAGTCATAACGATGAAATGATTAATCTCAAATTGACAAAAATCCCCTGTCAGAGATTTATCAAACTTGTCAAAAGGCTGAGTTCCTAATTTCCAGATTGTTTATTATTTTCTCCAGTTGTCTATCTAATTGATTATTAATTTTTGCAGTTGGGGTTCAAGAATGGCAATCAAGCTACTCATTTCAGGGGAACCTACTAAGAGGCGTCATCTGCTCTCGTCAGGCAAATTCAATTCAGCTTGCATGTCAATCTAGAAACTGTTATACCTAAAAGCAATCAAACTCAAGGACCTAATTTCTCCCGAAGCTAATTTCTGAACTGATGTCAATCATTCAGATATTTGAGTATTTATCAAGAATTTTCACGGCATAAGTTGTAGAATTTGCTGTAAAGGACTTTCTGAAGTCAATTTATCGGTCGATAAATAAGTACTTTCCTTTAATGTTCAGCGAGTCAAAACACGAGACGAGTACCACAGAAAACCTCTTGCGCTATTAAGTTACACTCTTCTTCTATACTTATTTCAATCTCCAGGCATCATTGACTTTTATGGAGTCACCTATGCGCCATAAAGACCATCGATCGGCTTTTTAAATTTCCTGGTCAGCCTCCCTTGAGTTATATTGCAGGAAAATTGCTGCTTTGAATTCACTTTGGCACTCTGGTAAGAATTTAAGATCGAATTCAATCGATAGAAATATTATTCTTGTTATTCTCTAAAAGCAGACTAAAAGTACCTACTGAATTCATCTTGTGATGAAAAATACGAGATCCTAGTTTACTTTACGTTTCTGGAGTTTTAAGATCTCTGTATGAAAATTACAATCATAGAATTCAGTACGAATCATCGAAAGTCCACGAAATAGTCAAGTAATACCCACAATCCTTGGATGCATTAAAGTTTATGGGTTCGAAGATTCGAGACGTCATAAAAGACCAAGCACTTGAGGATTTTTCAATATCTCTAACGCTGTGGATCCTCGACCAAGTCCGATTGTGAAATCTTTACGATTATCCCTGAAACGATAGTACCTCTTTCTGTCAGCAAATGTTGAGTGAAGAGGATTTTTTCATAAGTCGGATATTATATTTTCAATGCTTGGATATTATAATCAGACTGAACTTACGAGTAGAACAGTATTTGAAAATAATAGCGCATATAAAAGCATAAAACAACCCCAACCGCATTCAGTATTCCTCATGCCCTTTCTGCCAACTTCCACCCTACGAAATGAAATGATTCATCCGAACATGGATGTGAAATCAGACCCTTTCTGATTTTGATATGTACTGAGGAAGTGATTCATCCAAATGCGAAAATGAAAAGAAAACTTGAGGAAAAATCAATCATGATCACTTGAAAGGGATAAAAGCTGTGAGGAACCACGGTAAACAGACTAAATATACAGAGCAATGATCGGAGAAGGGTGCCCGGACAACACAAGCAGATGAAAGAGAAAGTTTGTCTAAAAAGTGTTTTCTGCACAGTATGTGCGACGTTCCTCGAGGGGTGTTGGATACTAATTACACTGTGGCGATACGCACTATTTACTCACAGTAAACACGATGTGTAGCAACTAGTCCTCTTTGAAAGCTCTAGCTTACCTGGAACAAAAAAAAAATGTCGTTAGACGAATAAGGCTTGAAGGTTTTATTTTTATTATATAATTAGCTGCATTTTTACGGTCACATTTTTTATCGAATTCTATGTCTTGAACGTTCGTTTAACCATACAAAAAAATGTTGTATTTTAAAATTTCTTTCGCTAATATTACATCAGGCAGGTCATAAACAGGTTTTATGGAAAAAAATACCACACATTTTAATTCTATGGGTGAGAAACTACCCTTAACGTACTTTAACGCATGTGCGATTTCAAAGTCGTTAAATTTATTCAGCACTCGTCATCCGAAGAAATCGTACATAAAACCAACCCCCGCGGCCAAGCTCAAAAACTACCCCATAGGAAAAAATCCATCAAAATCGCAAAATCGAGTAAACGGCCTTATATTTAATAACTTTATAAGAATTTTACGACGTGGAAAACTATTTTTAGTAGACCCAAAAATAATACAATGGGTTCGAAGCCCTAGAAAGACTCCCAAAAACCACTCCATGCGATAAATGATTATCTAAGAGTTAAAAAGACATAAACATTCACCCTTAACCATTTTTTCAATAAACTTCTACGCCAAGAAACATGAGATATGAGAAAATATTAAAAATCTGCTAGGGGTCGGGAGATTGTTGATGTATTCTAAAGGGGGTGGCTTTTAGCAGTGCGACGCTTCGGACAGTCCGCACCCCGACTATTACATTGGGGATCATCAAAGAGAAATATCAAGGTTTAAAAATCTTTTAAAAGGTGGGGTCCTCTTTGTGTTTTAAGTCGATTTTGTGATTTTTTGGGGTGCTGCAGAGTATTCTCACATCTACTATAATACCATATTATTTCAGCGATTATTAAAGAGAATTTTCCACGTTGAAAAATCGGTTGGTGGGGTCCTTCTTAGTGCTTTCCATAGGGTTTTTCACCCTCGTAATTAAAAAGTTTGGGATTTTTCGCACGGGACAGGAATCTAAGGGTATTGATAAATCTCGGGAAGTAGGGATGAAGAACGTTATAATTGCTTAGATAATGGGGGCTTTTGCTGAGAATTCGTGCAAAGCCTTTATCAACGTTCTGATACTCCGAGTTTGTTTACCTTAGAGTGACGTGTTGCCTACAACGCGGTAAATATAGAAAGTGAATGTTTCCTAGCTGCGCTAAACAAACGATTAACCCACAGCTTAACATGAACCTCATACCCCTAACGCAATGCTAACTAGGGTTTATGTTTATAGACGTGGCCCAGCACTAACTATAACTATAATAGTTCCTATTCTCGAAACAGTGACACACATTGGTTTAGTGTAATGTCCTCCAGTTACTCCTCTAAAGCAACCACCAGTTTTCATCATCCTCTCCTTCCATAATCAGGTCCATAATCAACCCCGAACTAGTTTAGATTCAATCTAAATTAGTTACTTTGTGTATTTTACCTTCGCCGACAATTTCTGGACAAACTAGGAATTCCGATTCGACCCAAATATATCAGGTAGTAATGGGCTGATGATAGGGGTTGATTTTAGAAAATTGACTTTTGGGTATTTTAAGAGCCCGAAAATAGCCTGTAATTCTGGTAAGATTCGATTTAAAAATTTCAAATTTTCTATATCTACTGGAAAGACAATCGAGTATCTCGAGAATCGTTGTGCAACACTAGACCGAAAATTTTCATCATCTTTTATAGCTTTATCGATTCCGATGAATCCATTTGCTCCCATTTTTCTCACTCTATATCGTCCCCTTTTTCCGTATCTTATAGACAGCTAATTGTCGCGTATCGATAAACACGCATAACATCCCTGTCATATCTATCCGCCTCTTTTAGGAAAGTTTCGTGTCTGTCGAGCAAATAGAGGGCTAGTCGCCTAATCGTGACACCCTCTTCACGTTGGTTGTATCACGCTCTATACTTGGCCACCCTTTTACCCCTCATCTCACACCACCACATTTTTCTTCGTACACTACACCCGAAGTTATCTCAGCTGCTACCCTCCCCGCTGTGGCAGAGAGCGATATCTGCTCCGTCGCAGGATTGAAAGTCACTTTTTTTTCTGCTCGACTTGATAGAGAGAGAAAGGAAATTGAATCTTGCTTTATCTAAAATGGCAATGGCAAAAAAAATACCGAGAATTTCCACTGCTTTGGTGCCATTTAACAATTTGATACGGGTTATCGCAATCGCGCTTATCGCTTCATCTACATTGCTTCAACGTTTTGTCAGTTTACTTCTGCAAATTGTTTCGGTCCTTCATATCGAATTTTCCCCCTTTTCTATTGATTTCATGCAAGAGGAAACCTTTTTATATTTAAAAAATGACTGTAATTTCTTTTGTAAGTTACTATAGAATCATCTGCATTACATCAAATACGCTTAAAATTTCTCATTTCGTATAAAATTACAACTGTCGTTATGCGCAATCTGCTCGCTGTGTAAACTGTTTAATCTTATGTTAGAACATCAGAATGAAAATAAAGCTTGCAATTTAAGCTCGAACTACGAGCATAAACGAAGCTTAGCCCTTTTCACAATGTTTTAATGATCTGCATATAAAATGACTCGCCTGAAATTTCACATTTCACGTTGTCTTTCAGTCCTCTTTGAAATTTTGTTCAGAAAACAGCTTTTAATCTAAAATAAATGCTGTAACAGATAATGGAAAAGCTGCCTTCATAAATAATGAGCACCACTAGAGTTTGAACGAAATTCAATTCTATTACGAAAACTCTTAAAAAGTTTTTCTAAAATCCACAGTTTGCGGACTATCAACATAGCAGTGATCTCTGATGTAGCCCCAGAGGAAAAAGTCACAAGGGTTCAAATCCGGTTAATATGGCGGCCATTCTAGTCCTCCTCGTGCAAATTTAGGGTATCCTGGACTGATGACTCGAGTATCATAAACTTTATGTAGTGTATCAAAATGAAAATTCTTCACCAAGCCTTT
>JAUESI010000003.1:1999563-2010050 GCA_032275145.1 Synergus laeviventris
AAAATAAAAGAGCCAAAAAATTTTCATTACCGCCTATAATTAGCCCGAAATTCAGACATAAAAAAATATGGACATTCCTTCGTGGAGGTGCTAGCTGAACACAGCTAAAAAGAAAGGTACCCTTTGAGCTTTAAAAAAGTACCCTATGAGCAACAAAACAGTATCCTACGTATTGAAATATTTGGTTACACCCCCTCTCCTAGTTATAAGTGGGCGGACAGAATATTTTCAAGTTTCTCTCCCCCGTTAATTATTTAGTGTAAAGGTTAGGATAAAGAAAATTTGTCGCGGATCTTTCTTTGTTGTTATCTATCTCGATAGCGAGTATATCTGTCAGATAAAGCTATAGAAAGTATATATATATATATCTAAACCGGCCTTCCGGCCGATAGGTTTCTTCCTCGTTTCTCCTCTCTCGTGTATGTGCGCACCAACATTGCACATTGAGTTCCTCTCCAAAGTAACGTCCAGTGGGGCAGACTTCACTGCAACTTCCGACTGAATAAGCATCACCTCACTTCCGCTCTTGCGATGTAGCTTTTGACGTAATACATACGCTTTTCTCTGTCCAGTTCCACCAATGACATTTTGCTACCTGGTCTTTATATAACTGTATTGAACACTCTTCAATTCTCAATGCGCCTCACAAACGAGTGAAACGTCTTTTCTTTCACGACCGATCGTTCTCTAAGTTCTTTCATTCAATTCCATTTCACGTCGAAATAAATCTTGTTAACTTATCACTCTTCACTGAACTTATCACAATTTCAAAACTTTAATTTCAATTTTCCTTATCCTGAAAATTGTGCCAAAGGATTGCGCACTGACACACCCTAAATTAATGTGATATATCTAATTTTGTGAACAACAATTTTGGATACTTATAACCAGTTTATTATGTATTTGCCGACGTTACAGAGTTCACTATTCGTTAAGGGTCAAAAGATAGAAATTTGCAAAAATAAGGTGGAATGTGGAAGGAGAATTACAATTTAAGTAGAGGTGGTAAAACACTCCTATGTTCCACCTCACAATTTGGGTTTTTCCGAAGGTAAGCTAAAGTGCATAAAACTTAGCAACTAGCAAATCCTTTAATGGTCTAATGGAACCAGCATTTACCCTAATAAATCACCATACTATTGGTAGTGTAAAACCTTTCATAAATCAACAAAAAAACAAATTCTTTCAATGCAGCGGCAGGTGTTTTCTTTTGTATTTGTATTCTTTATGCAACAATGTATATAGTTGTCAATTAGCAGTTTTTAAACCTATTTTGAGATTAAAATAAGCTTTCGGTCAACTGTGTACCATATATTGTGTATAAAGTATGTGTACAATTGTTCAACCAGAGTATAAGTTATACTTCTTACAGGAGGTAAAAGGAGAGAAAGTAAGTTAAAGTACTGCAGACTAGTTTCGCCGCATGGAGCAATAAACGCTTTGTATGTGTCTTCCAGTTTCCAGCAGCCGGCTTCCGGTTTCCGGAAGGCTTCCGGCTTGCGCGGTTCATGAAAAATTGTATTCGTCTCGGAGAAGGTTCCTTACAATGACGCAAGAGCAAGAGTCTTCTTCTGCAGCGACAAGCTCCTTTCTCTTTTTAGTCTTTCTCCTCGACCTCTTCTTCACCTCCTTCTCCAACCCCTGTTCCTCGCCAGTTTCACCACCCTTTTCGCGTTCCTCGCGCATCCATCATCCAAGGGAACCAAATCTGGGCATTTGTTGAGATCTTCATTCTAACCTCTTCCCTTTTCCTTTCTCTGCCGCATACACACATTTTCCATCACTTTTTTCTCCTCGTCCCTTTTTCTCCTTATTCCTTTTTCCACGTTTTTCCCTGCTTTCAACAAACTGTCGGCCGGCGGATGGAACTTCTTGCAGCACATTCTCACGCGCTGGCACTCAATTCTGTTTGATTTGTGATGGCCCTATGGGCAGGAGAAGATAATTCTTAGACATGTAACATACATTTTACCTATGATGTTACAATGTACCTGCTTCTGAAATAAACAGGCATAGCCACCAACACTAGGTGCTTTATCGTTACGACGCGACGTGCCGTTATGTTGCATCCGCTATTTAAGCTGCATCACTACCTGCCTTATAGCCTGGACTATATCACGAGAAAAGTTTACAAGGCATTATACGCGAGCATGTAACCTCGAACAACGTGACTTATCAGAAGCGAAAAATACCCGCTTCATAGGTCCTATATAGTATGCACAGAAGCCAACCCTGCAATTTTCTAAATCTTCGAGCGTCCGTTTTTATGAATAAACCTCGCTGAAAGTCTATTTAGCTAGCACCTCCAGAAAAGAATTTCAAAATTCTGAACACGTCATAATTTTGGGCTTTTTGTCGGCATCAATAACTAATTTTCAGCTCCTTTATTTTTTTCAATAAATCAATTTTATCATTCATCATCCTTTACAATACTCACCAAAATTTTCAGTTACTTGAAACTGATCTTAATTCTTTTAAAATTCCTTAAAAACGCTCCAAATATTTTGAAAATCCTTTCAAATTCTATCATTTAAAACCCCTTGGAATATTTAACAATTTTTTTTTTACTTTAAAATCTTAAAACTCCCCTGGAGTCTTTTGAAATTCTTTAAAAACTCGTTAAAAGGCTCATTAAGTTAGCACCTCCAGAAAAGAATTTCTAAATTCTGAATACATCATAATTTTAGGTTTTTTTAGGCATCAATAACAAATTTTGGGCTCCTTTACTTTTAAAAAAAATCAATTTTATCATTCGAAATCCTTTAGAATACTCAATAAATTTTATCAGTTACTTGAAACTGATCGGAATTCTTTTGAAATTTCTTTAAATTTGCAATTCCTGAAATCACATAAAATCTCTCAAAATCTCTTGAAATACTTTTAAAAATATTGATATCTTTGATATCTTGTAAATTTTCTTGAAATAAGTTTAAATTCCCTGAAATCACTTAAAATTGCTTAAATTCCCTTCAAATTTCCAAAAATCTCTTGAAATATTTTTAAATGTCTTGATATTTTTTAAATCTTGTGAAAGCTCTTGAAAATTCTCTGGAGTTCTTTTAAAATTTATTAGAATTCTTTAATACCATTTAAAATCCTTGTGAAAAAACTTAACAAGAATTTTTAAATTACTTAAAAGTCATCTGAATTTTTTTGAAAATCTTTAAAGATTCTTTAAAATCAGTTGAAATTTGTCGAAATAGCTTTAAATTCCTTAAAGTCACTTAAAATCTCTTGACATCTCTTCATATCCTTTAAAAAATATTTATATCTTTGATATCTTGTAAATTTTCTTGAAATCATTTTAAATTCCATAGAATCATTTGAAATCTCTTGAACTCACTTTAAATTCATTAAAAACGCTCTAAATATTTTGAAAATCCTTTCAAATTCTCTCATTTAGAATCCCTTGAAATATTTAAAAACATTTTTTTTACTTTAACATCTTAAAAATCACCAGGAGTCTTTTGAAATTCTTTAAAAACGCATTAAAAGATCTATTGAGCTAGCACCTCCATAGTCTTAAATAATAAACTAAAAAAAACCAATTGCACCATAATTTTGGAGTTTTTTTCTGGCTCCTGAATTCCCCAAAAACCGATTCTCAAAACAAAGCCTTAAGTTCTCAAATCAACCCCCATTACAGAATTAATATTTTTCGAAATTTGAAGGACACAATATTTTTTGGCTTTCTTGGGTTCTCTAAAAATTCAAATTATGATTTTTGTGCTCCATCCCTTATTGCCAAAATCCATCCCCATGTTCCCACGCAGATATGACTATGCTAAAAAATTAGATTAATATTTTTGAGGAGCCCAAAAATCAAAGGCTCTATTTCCGTTACAAAAAGTTGGAACAAATAATTTTTTAGCAAAGTCATATCTGCGTGGCAACATAGGGGTGGATTTTGACATGAAGGGATCATGATTGGCCCAAAAATAATATTTGATATTTTTGGAGAGCCCAAAAAAAGCATAAAAATATTGTGTCCTTCAAATTTCGAAAGATATAATTTCTGTAATGGGGGTTGAACTTAAGGGATGTTTTTTGAGAGTGACGCTGGTAATGTCTTATGACTTTTTTTATGCTCGTACTTTACTGGCTGATCTTAGAATATTTTTCAGTGATGCTTCTTAATAATACGACTGTTTGAATATTTCTGATTCTCCACAAACGAATTTCGGATTTCCGATAATTTTGAGCTTTTTTAGGCTCCTTTAAAATTTTTCAAAAAATCAATTTTGCTGTCTTAAATTACAAAGTAAAAAAAAATCAATTGTGCCATAATTTTGGAGTTTTTTTCTGACTCCTGAATTCCGCAGAAACAAACTCTTCAAAAACAACCCTAAAGTTCCAAAATCAACCCTCTTTTGCTACGCAAATATCACACTGGTGAAAAATAATTGTTTTTAACTTTTTTAAAGGCGAAAGAGTCTCATTTGGGCTTTTCAAAAATACCAATTTGGATGATTATGCAAGGGGTAGTTTTTGACATAAAGGGATTGAGCCTAAAATTCATAGTTGGCATTTTTAGAGAGCCCAAAAAAGCCTAAAAATACTATGTACTTCAAATTTTGAAAAATAGAATTTCTGTAATAGGGGTAAAACTTAAGAGTTGTTTTTGCAGAGTTGGTTTTTACAAAATTGAATTTTTGAAAAATGTAAAGGAGCCCAAAATTATTAATCTATTCATAATGCCGAAATTCGATAGTGGATGGCTCGTAAGTTTCTTCAGTCGCTATACAATTTTCACTAATTTTCCCCACTTAAAAATCGCATTTCAATGGCTTTCAATTTATGGACGTTTTTTCCTCTATATTTATATTTTCAGGAGACAATAAATTGAATTGGTACCATTCAGGATCTTTTAATTACTTCGAGCGATGGACTGACCCGACCAAATAATGTTAATTGAAAAGTCTCTGTCAATTTACCCATTTTAAAAAATGCCTCGACATTCATGAAATTAAAAGTGGCCAGAGCCATAATCAACATAATTAACTCTGATTGACGTGTCCCAAGGACTAGAAATTCCCAATAAATTACTTTCGCAGTAGTCAAAAAACTACAAAACTTCTGATTGATGTCTCTATAAGCAATCATTTTAATAATAATATATTCGTTTCTCCGACTAAAAAATCGATTCAAAGGGTTGCTCAAAAAATTTCAATTCACAGAGAAAAAGTATTGGTATCGCGGAAGAGAAGCAAAAAAAATCCCGAGCTTCATTTAATTCTATGAAGCATGTCCTAGTTCGTTTGCTCGTCACACGTCTTTTAAATTATTTTATTTTTCATTGCTTCGTCAGAGTGTGGGAATTCAACGAGAGAACATCCTAGTTATTTGGAATTCGAAAGGTCGATTATGGGGGCGTGTAACGTTGTCGATTCGTTTAAATCTACGTAAAATCTACGATCCCTTTGAGGGGGTGTGTAATACATTAATCCGTGAGAATATGTGTGATATACAGCATGTAAATATTTTTTATGTGTGTGTGCATAAGAGACGGCATATAATTCATTTTTGCCCTGAAACGACTCATTTATATGCGTTCGTTTGATTGAATATCTCGCGCATGAGTCTGTCTCTTTCCCGATTCACCCCTCATCACCCTCTAGTCTCTTCCTCTGCGCACGGGCCACCACTCTATTCAACCAACCCCAACGCGGTTAGCTGTTTCAATTTCCACTCGCTGCACAAAACTGAAAGGAGTCCCTGCCGTGTCGTCTGGTGTCCCCTCTCTTTTTCTAATTTTATCTGCACCTCCCTCTCGTTACAAACCAGCCCTTCCCCTCGTTGATATCTCTCTCGATCAATGTGCTTCGTCCCATGTCACAGATATCCTCTGTCATTTATATACTTTGATGACGATCCTTGAATCTTCGGTCACGCTGCGTCACGCCGGCAAAATAGTAAAAAGAGAGATCGAGCTATTCAAAGTTGTATCACTTATTATGTGATGCGGACATAATGATAATAATCATCGATGATGGTATTAAGAGATATTACTGATGGAGTGATGGTGCAATTTCTTCATTGAGAATTATAGAGTTAGGTTTCAATACCAATCCTTCGGCGCTGCTGGGTGCTAATGCTCATACTTTTTTACTGACAATGAACATTAGGTATAATATATATATATATATATATGAGGTGTACCCCTTTCAATTTTCTTCGTTCACATGCCATATATCTTGTAGTACTCGAAAAACTAAACGAAATGTGCTTTTTCTTTTGTGCTTAAGATAACATTTGCTCAACCTACAAAAGACGAATTGCCATTTATTCAAGAATTTCTCTGTCATCAAACACATTGTAAACCACCAAAAGTAATTCTTTGCAATTCGTTGAGAAATTTTTGTATTTGTAACCAAATTCACAAAAGAAATTAAAGCTGAAAAAACTAAATGAACTTATGTTCTTAAAAATAAATCGACAAGTCTAACCAGGTAACATTCCGAAGTGTCAGGAGCCGATTTTAATGAAACTTTATTGCTATATTTTTTATCTGCCGATAAACACTTTGAAGGGGTTCACACAATTCCCAAAGTTCACCTCCAAAAACAGTTTTTTCACGCTATCTCTGTTTAACAAAATTTTTAATATTAATTATATTAAAAATATACAGTTTTAATATTATTTTTTCTAATATCGCCTTTCAATAACAAGCAAACTTCAATTGGGTTGAAAAGAAAATTTTTCATGGAAACATAGATAGCGTGCAAAAATTTTTTTGGGGGGGGGGTTTTAACCCCTTTAAAGTGTTTATCATCAGTTAAAAAAAATACATATGTCTTATTTTTATCTTTTTTTTTTATCGTAGCGAAATTTTATTGAAATTCGTTACTGACACTTACAATTAGATTTTTGCTACATAAGAACACATTATTTAGGGGTAGTTTAACCCCTAAGCTGTGATAACCGCTATATTTGTGTTTATACGAAAATGTAAACATTATTTTGAGTTAACATATGTAAATACACTTATTTCAGTTTAATGTAGAAAATTTTTCAAATAAAAGTAAAAAATACAAGCAAAGGGGTACTTCACCCTCTCGAAATGTATTTTTCTGAAAAATACCAAAATACGTCAACTTCAGAATATTCTTTCTTTAGAATAAAATTCTTTTTACAAATATTTAACGAATCTTAGAAATTTTATGGAGAAAAAATTTTTAAAAATAACTTTTACCCTTATAAAAAATAAGAGACGCAACCCTCGGAGATCCAAATATTGTATTTCGTATCGCCTTTAAATGAAAAGCAATCTCCAATTGGTTTAAAAAAAAATTTTGCAAAGAAACAGAGATAGCGTGAAAAAAATCTTTTTGGGGGTGAACTTTGGGGGTGATTTTAACCCCTTCAAAGTGTTTATCGGCAGATAAAAAAATACGTATCTATTATTTATTTTTCCTCTACAACAGAGCAAAGTTTCATTGAAATTGGCTCCTGCTATTTTCTATTTTTTCTACATTTACGGTTATGAAAGCAAGGAAGAAATTTAAAACTCGGGGGGTAAAGTACCCCACAATAATTAGCAATTATAGAAAATCTTTCCAAACGGACATGATTCTAACCCGAAAAATCTGGAAGAATATATGTTGCATGCTGGAATAAACTAAAGTTGAAGTGTTTTTGAATTTTTAAGAGAAATTACTTTATAGGGGGTAGCCACCCTTAAGAGAATTTCATTATTTTTTTTTAAGCTAAAGTTAATTTTCGAAAACGAAATGGAAACGAACAATTTTGTCACACTAAGAAGTGAAAAATGTGAATTTCTCAATTTGGTCAAAAAATTGTTTGGATTATTTCGTTTGCGAAAATGAACTTAGTTCACAAAAAAAAATGTCTGGTTACCTTAACCAGAATTTTAGTTAAACATGCCTTTATTATTTTTTCTGAATGATTTAACGAGCATATAATTATTTCAACCATAAATTCCCATTAAACTAATTTAAAGTCTGTTTACTTTAACCAGAAAAAATACTAAGGGCATATTCAACCAGAATTTGTATAACATTTTTCTGCTCGATTCTGTACGTCTATCTTACTTTATTTGAAAAAAATAATAAAACTCACTTAACGTTGCTTACCCCTAAAAAATGATTTTTCGCGAAAATGCAAAAATACGAAAACTTTATTTTATTATAGCATGCAATATATATTTTTTCCAGATTTTTCGGGTTGAGATCATGCCTGTTTGGAAATGTTGTTTATAATTATAATACAAAAATTATTGACTGGTGCTTTACCCACCACCAAAACAAAATTTTGATCAAGTTCTCAAAATTAAATTTTTCATCTCTTGTGAGACGTTCGAATTTATTTGATTGTAAAATATTATGTTATTATATTTTAAACAATTAAATGGGTATTTGATACATACTTTTCAGGGGGGGAATTTACCCCTTAAAAACCATTTTAGGAGTTTAGAAAAAAAATCTGAGAAGCAGCTTGAAAAAGGGAGTGAGAAAATGGGGTAGGGAAATAAAAATGAAATGACTTTAACCCGATCAAGTATATTATAGAAAATGAATGTTCGGACATCTGAGGAAGGGGAGAAATTAAATAATCAAACTTTTCTGGTGCGATATGACGGTGAAAGGGTTGAAAAGAATCTAAAGAACAAACGCAGGGAAGAGCGAGTGATAGTGGTATGGATAGTCTGCAAGAAATCGTAAGACAAACGTGACTTGGTCCACCATTTTGTGCCCTCTTTGTTCCACGCTGGCATTGCTTCAACGAATTTTGAAACTTTTTTCCATCTCTCTTTATTTTTACAAACTCTCTCTCTCTTTTTCTCAGTTCCACAACTTTTTTCCGATTTCCCTGTTAGCATCCCTCGCCCTCTCGCGGCTCTAGTGGCCCAACTCGTTCCTTCTTAACCACTCTTTCCACAGCACGGGCAGAAAGTTGGGCTGAATTTTTTAGTCGACTTACTTTTCCGCCAAGTTTCTTCATTATGCCAATGGCCGATGTGTCGTGTCACGTAGAGCCACAGAATGCGGTTCTCGCCTGTTCCCCTGACTTGGCCCGATCGTTGATAAATTGCCAGAGAATTACGCGATGCAGGAAGAAATTCAGGGGGTGGTCCGGAAATGAGACGAACGCTGGAACTTCGGTTCTTCAATTATGCAGCATTCTGTTTTATATTCAAAGTTTATAAAGATAGTAGAAATAAATGGAGAGTCTCGAAAGAAAATTAACTACAGTAAATTATAAAATTTGAATTAAATAAAAGCGAGAAGAAAAAAACTTTTGGTATGTACGGTAAAATAAAGCATATAATTTTGTATTGACTGTACGAGTATATACAGTTGGTTATTAATTAGTAAGAAGGCAATACATTATTCACTTCCTGTGTGCGCGATGGACAGGAGAGACTTTATCTGAGTGATTAAAAATTTAAAATCAGACATTGCCTATATTAGGAAAATTATAAATAAGAGCGGAGTTACAATAACAGATGATTTGTGCCCTGGAATGGAAGGTAGTTCGAAATCCTCAAAAAGACATAGGAGATCATCTTATGGTATTTCATGGAAAAAACTTTCGACTCCAATCGATCGATTCACTTAATCGACAAAGCCCGGATCGAACTTTGCGACCAGAATATTTATTCCACTAGGTAGGTAGCTCTGACGCGGCTAATTACTTTAGCCGGTCTTTCGTGAAAAATGTACAGCCAAATTCCCTAAAACGGAATGTATAATAACGCGAATTGAATGGCGATCGTCGATATAGTTTCAGGCAGCGCCACTGTAATCACTCGTAATGTGGATAATGGCCGAAGCGCATCGACAATCAGCCATACAATTACAAGCCTCGCCCACCAATTAAACTGCATTTATCGACCAGCGTCTCTACTAATGTTCTTCCAGTGCCCTTTAAACTGGACCTGAATTATTGACTCGCGTACGCGTTCCGAATTGCCTCCACATTCATTTTGCAAAGCTTCAAACTCGACTTAATTAATCAGAAACTCGATTTACCTAATATAGCCCTTGTTTGTTTATTTATTGTCACTCTAGTATTTGGATGTGCCTCTCTACTCTCTAGATAAATTATTCCTAGCACTTTCTATTTACGTTAGTTCATCCTGGTAACGTAATTAGCTCATTAAGCTTATATGTTTATAACAGTGTTGGCTCTTGATGCTAATATGGTATGTTGAAATAGACTGTTAAAAAAATACTAGATATTCCAGAGAATAGGAGATTATTTACATTCAATTAAATCCTCGGATAAATATGATAGTGAAAAATGGCGACGAGTCGATTTTCATTGTGAATCCATAAAAAAACCAAAAAATCATGGTTTTTTTGTCTGACTTCGCTAATATGCAAAATTTTTTTAAATATTCTAAACAAAAGTTGTAGACCCTATGGAAAAAAATATTTGTTGTTGCAATGCATTTTACTTTACGAGTGATAGTTTCCGAGAAAATCAGTTATACATCGATTTTCATAAACCCTTTACAATGATTT
>JAUESI010000003.1:2033151-2056203 GCA_032275145.1 Synergus laeviventris
CCAAAAACGAGAATTTTCTACAAAAAAAAAAACTATAGTCATCACAGTACATGTTTGTTTGTTTATATAAAAACAGGTAACAAAAAATTGAAACTAACTTAAACCAACAAAACAGAGATACTAAAATATTTGTCTAAAAGTAAAAAAAAACCTTGAACTCCAATCCAAGTTAATAAAATTTAAATTAGGAACTCAAGGTAAATTCAGAAAAATTTTAAGTCAATTGAAGATATGTAGGGATTACAAAAGATTGAAAAAAAAAACATTCCAAAAAATTTGAATTCATTAAAAAGAATTTCAACGTGTTTTAAGTAATTTCAAGGAATTTGAAAAACATTTCAAGGATTTTGTAAAAACTACTATGAATTTGAAAAGGTTTTAAAATTTTTTATACGAATTTTCAAAGGAATTCAAAAGATTAAAAAAAAATTTCAATTATTATATACAAATATTTTCATTTTTAAAAGATGGTTTTTATGTGAATTAGTTTTACAATTATCCAGAATAATCCCAAAATAACCTATAATTAGGATTCTTTTCAATAGAAAATGGATGTTAAACTAAATATTTCAATTTTCATACAATTCAAGGAAGTTCAAAAGAATTAAAAAGAATTTTTAAGAAATCAGAAGATCTCTTAAACAAATAAAGACGGATTTATTAAAATTGAAGGTAAATTCAGTAAAAATTCATGTAAATTCATAAAAATTTACAATCAACAAGTGAATTCAAGAGCTATTAAAGAAAATTTGGCCGATTTCAGAAGAATTCGTGAAGAATTCTGGCCAATTTCATGTCAACATGGATTTAATGAATTTAAATCGATTTTAAAAGGTTTCTTTTGCAATTAACAAGATATCAAGATATTGTGAATGATTTAAAAGAATTTCTAGGGTATTTTAGGGACTTGAAATTTATAAATTTAAAGGATTTCGAATGATTTATAAGAATTTGAATGGAGTTCAAAAGAATTCAGAAGAGTTTTAAAATTTTAGAGAAATTTTACAGGATTTAAAAGATTTCATGAAATTTCAAGGAATTTGAAAGGGTTTTATAGGTTTTTTTAAAGGAATTTCAAAAGAATTCAGAAGATTTAAAAAAATCAAATAAAACTATTTTCATTTATTTTAATGATCCCGAAAAGTTATGTCAAACTAGAAATGCTCCGGAATTATCCTATAATACCAATGACAATAATTTTCCAGATGATTTAACTGTATCAATTGAAGAAAGATGAAAAAGTAAAAAATTCCCGGAAGAGTTAGGAATTTTGCTGAAAGTAGAAAAGGGTTAAACGAGAAATCCAAAAAAAAAGTAAATAAATAAATAAATAGAGGTAAAACACCAGAATGCGGAAAACTATCGATTTTAAAAAATAAATAAATCAATTTTACACTATTGACTAAAAATAGGGTACTTTAGGGACGAATTCTTGAAAATAGGGTACATTATGGACCTTAGCTGAATACAGGGGACAATAGTGGATATAGGGACCGGTTGTAAGACCTGCAATTGGAATTTGGGTGAGCGATTTACGTGTGAAAGATTGTTATATTCAGGAAGGTCGACATCGGCGTTTGCCCCGTTACACCGTCGTAAAATCGCATCACGAAGGCTGTAAACGCAATGTGCCACGTAATTTCGTTACCACGCAGTTGTCTGCCAGAGTACACTCTCTGCTCCCAGCGCACTTGCCCATTACCACTGAAAGCACGGCACTCTCGATTATCGTGACTTTGCTGGTAGCGGAGAACTGAAAACGCGCCTCGATGACTCGCGCTCTCAAGTCAACCCTCGTTCGCGTTCAACCGAACGAAATCCTACTTGACATAGAAATGAAATATCCAATCGGAAGAAAAACTAATCCTTAATCCCATTTCGTAACTACTTGAAGTAAATTCGCCTATTGAAAAATCTTTATATAAATATTTGTCGAGTTTGGATAGCATTAACAAAGAAAACTACCACCGAGGTCAATTAATGTCTTGCTCATTTCCAAGAATTTTCCAGAAGCATTTTCAATAACTGAGAATTACATTTTCTCTTTTGTTTTTATCTTCTCTTCTCTTCTCATCTCATCTCATTTTTTGCGCTTAACCTACTACGCATGAAGTTTCATAACAATCCCTTAAATTTCCAAAAAATATCGTTGAATTTCTTAAAATTACTTAAAATCCTATAAAATCTTAGAAACTCCTTTATAAATATCGTTAAATCTTTTAGAATTAACCGAAACACCATGATTCTCGTAAAAGACCTTAAAATTACTTAAGATCCTGTATAATCGTATGAAACTCCTTTAAATATTGTAAATTCAAATAATATTTATTAAAATACCTTAAAATGTCGTTAAATCTTTTAGAATTAATATAAATATCATTGAATTTCGTAAAATCCCATGCATCTCGTAGAAGTCCTTAAAATTATTTAGTGTACGATAAAATATTGCAAAATCCCTTAAAATACGAGAAAATTCAATGATATTTCTTGGAATCTTTTGAAGTCTCATTAAATCTCTTAAAATTACTGAAAATCCAATTAAATTTCATAAAATATTTTGAATCCCATAAAAGTCCTTAAAGTTACTTAAAATGCCATGAAATCACCTAAAATTCTTGAAAATCTAATGAAATTCCATAAAATTTCTTAAAATTTCTTAAAAGTCCTTACAATTACTCAAAATTTCTCAAAATATCGTGAAATTCCTTAAAATCATTTAGAACCACATGAAACCTTAAACTCCTTAAAATTATTCAAACTTCCATTAAATCTTATAAAAAGCCAATAAATTTCATAAAATCCCTTGAATCCACGAAAAGTCATTAAAATCACCTAACATCTTATAAAATACTGCAAATACCTTCAAATTTCTTAAAATCCCACAGATTATCGTCAAATACTTCAAAATTCCTGAAAATACAATAAAATCTCGCCAAACCCCTAAAATTCTTTAAAAATATTAAAAATAAAATCCGTTAAAATACTAGGAAACTCAATGAAATATTATGAAATTTCTTGAAATCCTTTAAAACTTTTTTAAATTAATTAAAATCCCATCAAATTTCAACAAATCTCTTAAAATTCGTAATCATACAATGAAGTTTCATAAAATCTGTTGTATTCCTGGAAATTCCTTAAAATTGTTTAAAATCCCATGAAATCTCTTTAAATTTTTTAAAATCCAATCAAATTCTGTAAAATCCTTCTAAACTCCTTAAAATTATTCAAACTCCCATTAAATCTCCTTCAATCCATAAAATTCCTTGAATGTCTTAAAAGTCTTTAAAATCACTTATAACATGCTATACAATATTGTAAAATCCCTTCATTCAATCCTTGAAATTCCTTGAAATCCCTTAAAATTTTTTAAAATTATATAAAATCTGTTAAATTCCTTAAAAGTCCTCAAAATGACTTTACATGCTATAAAATTTTGTAAAATAGCTTAAAATAGGAGAAAATTGAATGAAATATCTGAAAATCCAATGAAATTTAAAAAAAAAATCCAAATTTAAAAAGGAGATAGTATTAAACCGAAAATTGATTCTCGTAATCCCGAAATCTGAAGCAACAATCTCTTTTCACTCATTGGTTGGATTTCTATTCGCTGCCTGAAATTAAAAAAGCAAAATAAGAACTGCAAATTGATTTTAAGGAATTTAAAACGATTTGAAAAAATTGCAAGTGGTTTTAAGCAGTTTTTAAAGATTTTCAAAAGATTTACAGTGATTTTAATGAATTTAAGGGTATTTCAAGAGATTTCAAGTGATTCTAGGAAATTTAAAATGAATTCAAGAAAATATTTACAAGATTTCTAAGATATCAATATTTTCTGAAAGGAATTTTAAAACATAACAAATATTTTTACATTCTTTAATATCCTGTGAAATGTTTTAAATTCTCTTTAAATCTCTTGACTGTATTGAAATCTTTAAAAATAACTTAAAATGTTTTTTTTTAATTTTTTGTTAGTCTTCTGAAAAATCTTTTAAAATCTGTTGAGATCGTCGACATTTAAGGGATTTTTAATGATACTAAAAATTTTAAAAGGATTTTAAAATGCGTTGGAATTTTTTTGATGCATCAAAAAACAACAAAAACAAATTATTTTTAAAAAAAAGCAACATTTTCAATTTTTTTTCGGAAATTTTTTAAACATATTTAATATGAAAATTTTTACTCAATTTTTGCATAAATTAATTGAAAGGGGTTTAAAATGTATAGCAATTTTCTGTTATACCCCTAAAATAATTTTGCATAACTCTGCTGTGTTATAAAGTCATTAGGGTGTGATACACCCCATGTGACTATTACGTAATTCCCACGAGGTGTTAATATCTTGGGTAATAAAAGAATTCCTGAAAATTTTCAAGGGCCTTCACAAGATTTAAAAATTTCAAGACATTTTCAAACATTTCAAGAGATTTTTGGCAATTCTCAAATAATTTCAGAACATAAATATTTATATATTTTTTAAAATTCTGTGAAATCTTTTCAAATCCCTTTAAATTTCTTGAATTTATTGAAATCTTCAGAAATAACTTAAAATGTTGTTTTTATTATTTCTTTTAAGTCTTCTGAAAAATCTTTTGAAATCTGTTGAGAAATACCAAAAAATGTAACGATTGCAAGAAATGTCAAAGATATTATCAAGATATCTGCAAGGATTTCAAGAGATTTCAAATGATTTTAAAGTATTCTAAACAAGATATTACTACTATATCGTTGCCCGATAAATGCCTAATTATATTAAAATATTTCGACTGAATATTTTATTTTAATTTTAAATATGGTTAAATATGGTAATTTCTGCACAGGTCTCGTATTTTTTACTCAAATGCAACATTACTGCGAAGAATTTATTTAAAACCTCGGGATTAAAATTCTTTTTCCGCCGTAGGATTTTTCGCTCTTTCCCTTTTTTTGTGCGGAAAATTCAAAATCGATTCCGGGAAATTGGCAATACAAGGACAAAAAAGCGATGTTCTTTTTTCAGTGTCCCGTAAAACTGTCTGCTCAAAGCCCGCCCGTATAATTCTAGACAGTCGACCTGTCGCCGAGGAAAACTCGCGGGTGCGATAGCGAATAGAAATGAACCTATTTCCGAGTACCAGCGTTCATTATTCAGTCGATGTTAACTGCATCATTAACAAATTACGATGCGCAATAAAGGTGAAATAAACGGGACAATATAAAAGATTTATGAGGATATGGCGGAGAGTTTGGACGACTTTCTATTAGTCGACGTCAACGATAAATTTATGGAGATGTTGACAATTCGTTCTTTGCTCGTAAGGGAACACAAGTCATGAAAAGAATATTTTATAGATTTAGAAAATTCCGATGAAACTTAAATGCCGAATCGTGAAAACCGTTAAAAACTGACATCTATCTCTGAGATCGATGGAACATAAAGTGGTTGCCATCAACTCTAAATTTTATATCAACTTGAGTTCCAAATACCCCAAATAATATCTTACACGAACGTTAAAGAATCGAAAAACGTTTCCGATTACCGAGAACCGTTACGACTCCAGAAGTACAATATAAAATACCATTGGGGGTTTTATTTATCGCTAGACTGAAAACAAACGGAAGCCCCTTCGTGACAAATAAGAATTTTCTAGATTTCAAGCCTAGCCTTTCCTTTTTTATTGACACTTTATTGTATTTTATCGCACTTGGTTTATGAGTGGCGAGGGCATCAAAGTAGTCCGAGAATAGAATTTTGTGAGAGATAGCCTGTTTATTTCTAGAGAGAATGAAATCATTTTTCCACCTCATTTTGTAACATCATTTCCCAATCCCCTGTTTGAAAGCGATCTTTTTTTCTTATTCTGTTCTTTGGAAACTTTGGCTACATTTTATGATAAACTCTTAGCCCTCTGATTTGAAAAAAAGGTTTTATAAAGTTAGTTTACCATCTCCGAGATAAAATGTATTAACATGTATTTCTACCGTAATTCAGAATTCACTGTTAAGAACTCAAAGAAGAAATGATTGAAGACCTGAGTTGCTTGTTAGCATTAAGAATAACTTGGAAGAACTAAGTTTCCCGAGATTTATTACGATGGTTAATAGAGTCTTGCTGGATAGAATAAAAAAAAAAAAAAATACGAGAAGGCAAATGCGGAGGGTCCGATGAGAGAAATGAGTTTACAGTTTTCTTCCTTCCGTTCTTACTCTTAGCTCGATAGAAGAGGACAAATGCCCCAGAACTCCTTGAGTAGTGGCAAGATAAACTCTGTGGAATCCCTTTGCAGCATGGTGTTTCGAAAGTGAAATTCAGAAGGCCAAAGAAAAATAATTACAGTTCCAATTTTCTCCAGCCCCAAGAGAGTTTCCGGACGATGAGTCAGAGTGCGCGAGAAGAGAATTTATTTACAAATGCTCTGGTAATCTCGCTCTGGTAAATATATTCTATGGAGTGGGTGAGAAACTCGAGGGGCAAGTGAGAAAGAAGAAGAGAGGAGAGAAATTACGAAGATATATATGTCTATGTACCAAAGGTAGCTGAAATAAATCGAGTCCAGGTTGCGGTGGCAATTCGACGACTTGTATACAACGGAGTCGTTTTCCCTCGTACCCTATTTTTTCTATGATTCCCTTTTTCGCGCAAAGTTGATTGCTTTGGGAATATAATTTGATTCTTTCGGTGCCCGGTCTCAATAGACGCAGTAATCCTAGCTTGCTGCTTAATGAAAAAATATTATTGGCTATTCTTCTTTCCGCGGCGTTGCTAATCCCGTTGCTGCAGAGTTCGCGGCAAAATTGCATTTTTACGATACAAAAAAAAAAGGGAAATGAGAGAAGTGAGGGAAGACACTTTTTTTGTAATTGTTCCAGTTTTTTTTTCGATCTGCGTTATCGGGATCCGAAGATTGGTTATTTACCTCACTCTGCAATTCGACATGTTAATTAACTGTGAAATATGAAATACAGCAGCGACAACAATTTCTGCGAACATGGAATGTCCACACACTTTTCAATGCTTCTTTCTCAGCCTCCTTTTTTCCACCACTTTCGTCCTTATTTCTGTCAAACTAATTTTTCAAACCGAATTAAAACTAGTGATATTTAAAAAGGGAAAAAACTAATAAAGATGTGCATGAGAGAAAGTGGCAAACTCAAAAAGGAAAATGAAAATCTATTGGATTGGAGTTTCGGACTTTAAAGGATTTAACAAAATTTTAAGGGATGCTGAGAGATTTTATTTGAAAAAGAGCTGAAAAGAATTGTAAACTAGATTTTGAGACATTCACAGATGATTGAAAAGATTTAAAAGGATTTTAAGGTTTTCTTTTGATTTCCTTCAAATTATTATCAGGTTCTTGACATGCCTTAAAATAATTTTAAATGTCTTGAAATTTATTGAAATTCCTTAAACTCTCTTGAATTCTTTACGAATAAAAAAAAAAAAATTTACAATCAGTTGTTATCACTTGAAATTTGTTAAAATACATTGAGATTCTTCAATGCCATTTGACATCTGATGAAATCACGGAAGATGACTTGAAATCTTGAGAAATATATGAAAATCTCTGGAATTCCTTTTCTCAACTTTATTGAAAATTCTTTAAATTATTTCAAATCTCTAAGGTTTTCTTAGAATTTAAAAATGTTTAAAGTATTTTCAACAGATTTGAAGTGATTTGAATGAATTTGAGGGGATTTTAAGAGATTCTGGGGAATTTGAAATGATTTTAAGGAATTAAGAGCGAATTTAATAGATTTCAAGTGATATTAAAGAATTTTTAAAGATTCTCAAAAGTAAGTTTTAAAGATTCTCAAAAGTAAGTCTCAAGTAAGTGAAAAATTTTGTTAAGTATTTTAAAAGATTTAAAATAATATTAAAGAATTCTTATGCACTTTAAAAGAACTCCTGAGATTTTTCAGGGACTTTCACAAGATTTAAAATATTTCAAGAGATTTTTGGGTTTTTCAAGCGATTTTAAAGACTTTCAAGATTTTCAAGTTATTTCCAAACACATAAAAAATATTTTTAGGTTCTTTAAAATCTGTTAAATCTCTTGAAATTTTTTTAGGTTTATTGAAATCCATAAAAGTACGTCATGTGCAATCTTTTGAATTCTCCTTAAATCTCTTGAATTATATTGAAATCTTTAAAAATAACTTAAAATGTTTTTTTTTATTTCTTGTAAGTCTTCGGAAAAATCTTTTAAAATCTGTTGAGATCCTCGAAATTCAAAGGGCTTTTAATAATACTGCGAAATTACAAAGGATTTAAAAAGAATACCAAAAAATTTAAGGTTTTGCTAAAAATTCCAAATATTAAGATATCTAAAAGGATTTCAAGAGATTTCAAGTGATTTTAAGGTATTTAAAAAAATGTACAAGAGTTTTAAGATTCTCAAGTAATTTCAAATCACAAATATTTTTACATTCTTTAACATCCTGTGAAATCTTTTGAAATCTCTTTAAATCTCTTGAATTTATTGAAATCTTCAGAAATAACTTACAAAGTTTTTTTTTTTAAATTTCTTTAAAGTCTTCTAAGAAATCTTTTCAAATCTGTTTAGGTCTTCAAAACTCAAGAGACTTTTAATAATACTGAAAAATTTCAAAGGATTTAAAAAGAATTCCAAATAATTTAAGGTTATCAAAAAATTCCTAAGATATCAAGATATCTGAAAGGATTTCAAGATATTACAAAATGAGATTTCAAAGTACTCCGAAAAATTGTAATAATTTGCAAGATTTTTAATTAATTTGAAAACAAAAAATGTTCAAAATTTGTTAAAATCTCTTAAAACCTGGTGAAATCTGTTAAAATCATTAAAAATCAATTGAAAACTCTTTCAGTCTTTTGAAATCCCTTTAAATCTCTTGAATGTATTGAATTCTTTAAAAATACTTTAAGATATATTTTTTAAATTTCTTTTTAGTCTTCGGAAAAATCTTTTAAAATCTGTTGAGATCCTCAAAATTCAAGGGACTTTTATTAATTTCAAAGTATTTGAAAAGAATACCAAAAATTTTAAGGTTTTGAAAAAAATTCCAAAGATATCAAAATATTTGAAAGGATTTCAAGGTATTTCAAATAAGATTTCAAAGTATTCCAAAAAATTGTAAAAATTTGCATAATTTAGAATTAATTTGAAAACAAAAAATGTTCAAAATTTGTTAAAATCTCTAAAACCTTGTGATATCTGTTAAAACCCTTTGAGATCACTTAAAACTCTTTTAGACTTTTGAAATCACTTTCAATCTCTAGTTCAATAGTAATTTTCATAAACCATATTTTATATCATAAATAATTAGTTTTGTAAAATGTTGGGAATTCCCTTGTTTTACCCGATCCAGGGCCTCAACAAAATCCCATTTTAAATAGGCCTAAATGGCGGAATTTCTACATGGGTAGTAGTACAAATCAACATACAGTCAGGCATTTAGAGAATTATCAGTAGTATCGTAGACGCATAAAATGCCTAATTATCTAGAATATTTTTCTTGAAAATAGAAATCCTGACCAGGGTCCTCGAAATCCTATTTTAAATAGGGCTAAACGGGTTAATTTCTGTACGGGTAATTATGATCCCTGTATAATTAGTTATTGTTCTGAATTTTGTTTTCATATCTAGGTTGGAAATCTCAAATACATTCGTACCCTTAAGAAAGCAAAACCTGAGATGTTTCTTTTGTGTTCCATATGGATCGATTTTGTGCAATTATTGTCGATTCAGACCAACCAAACCAAGCGGGTAGCTCTTAAGTGCCCAAGGGTATGCTGCGCTATGATTCATCCCTCGACCGTTATTTTCGCATTACCAAACCAACTTCGCCTCTTCCCTGCGGGAATACCTTTTTGATTCGAGATGGTCCCGAGTATAAGTGGATAGATGAAACGTATTACTCCGTCATTCCTACGTTAACGTGTCAGTTATGAAAATTCTTTTTCTGCGAAAGAGAGAGCAGTCCATCAATTTACAGAGAGTGCACCCTGACGTTGAATATTAGTTGATATTACTCGTCATCAATCCCTCATATTTTTTTCTGTATGCATAAATGACAAAGTTGCATATTGACATATACCTAAATCGTAAATGTGAAAAACAGAGTGCTTTTACTATCGGAAAACGTATGGTATCTGTATGCCAATATTTGAAGTGACGTCTTTTTCAATATTTAGAGAAGGATTCACCATTGTGTTTCGTTGATCTTTCAGGGCGTGAAAACATATTCAAATTTTCATCGTTAAAAGTTGCGACAAGTTGTTATTCACCCACAATTTAAACTTGAAAATAAAAAAATAAAAAAATGAAATCGCTCTCAGAACACAATGTGGAATTCCAATTCGAGCGACTGGAAAAGTAAACGTTTGCTTTTCGCTCGATTTCATTTCGCCTTCGAATCTCGCAACGACTCCCGTTCTCCACATCTTTTTCACGCTGCAATATCGCCTTAAGGGGTTAAAGGCGCAGAAATTTTTAAGAGCCACTTAACCCACGATCATTCCGCATTCTTGCTTCTGCCCATCTTAAAAAAATATATATAGTAGTAGAATGCAAGATGCCGGGTAAAAATTGAATAGATCGTTAAGTCACAATAAATTACGTGCTGCAATAAATGCAGATGTTAACTCAGGTACTGAAAGCCTGTAATACGAAACAATTAAAATACGCGTTGGGATCCATGGGGCAACCTTAATGGTAGGATGGGAGTCTATTCACAATATTACGAACGTTTTACGCAAAACCTCTCAGACTTCATTTCCTTCCTGCTTTAAAATTGAACACACCATTACCAACAAATCGAATGAAAATGTAATTCGATTTTATTCGATTTGACGTGAGTCGTTGCCTAGTCGATTTTACTGCGTTTTCTCAAGAGCAAACAAAATGTAATCATGATTGATAAGGTCTTTTTGATTGATATTGGATTTTATGCTTTTTCCGAAGATTTTCTACTCGCAAAATTGTTTTTTTAAATGACAAGTTGAGCGAAATAACACAGCGCAGTTTTGATTATTATTATCAAATATATGCAGCTACAATTCTGGCACATCTCCTGTAGCATGTGCTCTCCAGAGTATGAAATTTAATTAATCAAAAAGAACTTAACTGATCAGGATGATTTATTCCGAGCATTGCGTGCCTTTTTGTTTGTTTGACTAATATTATGTTTTTATTATTGGGATTATATTTATTTAAAATTATTATGATTTTAGTTAATGAAAAATTCTATTTGAAGTGGGTGATATAGGAAAACGAGTTGATGAACTATATGCAATGACAGTACTTGCAAATGTACCCTATTTCCTGAAAATTCAGCGTGCCGTAAGGTAATCCAGCGCTATACGTTCGTTCCCAAGGTTCCATCCCTCTGGATCGTTTCACGTGCGTACGATGCTGAGCAGAGAGATTATTAATTGTAATTAAATTCAGGGAGGCGGATCCGAGACCAGAGCGGCTTAAGCGACTAATTCGCACTCGGGCAACCACCACACAACGTACAGAGCAGTGATCTTTCCCTTTTATTGCGCCATTCGGTACCTAACGTATGAAAATCAGAATTTTTATACGCTACTACTAAAACCTCAAAACAAGAAAAAAAAATTCATTTTCAATAAGAATGTTTTTTTAGCTTTAAGTTTCTTAAATCAAGAAAAAAACTTTCCCTGGCATAATTCCTACAATGTTTATTTGCACGATTCTTACATTAGAATAATAATAATGATAATATTCAAGTTGAATATATTAAGAGCATGTGGTAATTACAATAAGAGCAAATTTAGTTTTCTCGATCTACCTCCAATTACCTCCAATTTCTGATCAAGAAATAAAAATATTGTTTACAAAAACATTTCCCATGCTTTTTATTGTGGTAAAAAAATTATTGTAAATAAAACATTTTTTGCAGTGAGAATCTTTGAAGAAAAATAAAAAATTCGTTTGGCAAGGAATATTAGGTAGGTGTCCATCACCGATTTTCTTAAGTGCCTAAAATGATTTTTAGGATGTAAAAACCCCCTAAAAAATAAAAAATGTGATTTTGGCAACTTAATTTAAAAGATTTTTGGCTACCCCACAATAATTTGTAATTATAGAAAAAATTTCCAAATTTTCAACCCGAAAAATCTGGAAAAAATATATCTTGCACAAAACTAAATAAAAAAATGTCCTCACAAAGAGGGTTTTAAAATGTGAATTTCTCAGATTAATCAAAAAATATTGTCGGGGTAAACTACCCCAAAAGGTGTTACTATTATACAAGAAAATCACTATTTCAAAAGACTATAAGACTTTTTAAGTAATCTCAAAGTGTTTTAACAAATTTCACAAAGTTTAAAGAAATTTCAACAAATTTTGAACATTTTTTGTTTTCAAATTACTTCAAAATATTGTAATATCTTTCAGATATCTTGATATATCTGAAATTTCTTGCAAATCCTTACATTTTTTGGTATTCTTTGGAAATCCTTTGAAATTTTTCAGTATCATTAAAAAACCCTTGAATTTTGAGGATCTCAACAGATTTTAAAAGATTTTTCAGAAGACTAACAAAAAATTAAAAAAAAACATTTTAAGTTATTTTTAAAGATTTCAATACACTCAAGAGATTTAAAGAGAATTTAAAACATTTCACAGGATATTAAAGAATGTAAAAATATTTAATATCTCTTCAAATTCCCAAAAATCTCTTGAAATGATTAAAAATGTCTTGAAATTTTTAAATCTTGTGAAAGCCCTTGAAAATTTTCAGAAGTTGTTCGTTTACCCAAGATAGTCACAACTCGTGGGAATTACGTAATAGTCACATGGGGTGTGTCACACCCCAATGACTTTATAACACAGCAGGATTATGCAGAATCATTTTAGGGGTATAACAGAAAATTACTATATATTTTAAACCCTTTTCAATTAACTTATGCAAAAATTGAATAAAAATGTTTATATTAAATATGTTTGAAAAATTGCCGAAAAATACTTGAAAAATGTTTCTTTTTTTACAAATAATTTGTTTTTGTTGTTGTTTTTTGATGCATCAAAAAAATTCCAACGCGTTTTAAAATCCTTTGAAAATGTTTAGTACCATTAAAAATCTCTTAAATTTCGACGAACTCAACAGATTTTAAAAGATTTTTCAGAAGACTTAAAATGAATTTAAAAAATTTTAAATTAGTTCTAAGGATTTCAATTAAATTCAAGAGATTTAAAGAGAATTCAAAAATTTTCAAATGACTTCTATGAATTCCAATAAATCCATAAAAAAAGAAATTTGACATATATTAATGACTCTAAAAATAGTTTTTATGTTTTTAAATGACTTCAAAATTTTGAGAGTCTTTTGCATTTTTTAATAATACCTTAAAATCACTTGAAATTTCTTAAAAATCACAAAAATCTCTTGAAATCTTTTAAGATATCTTGTGAAAATTCTCTGGAGTTTTTTAAAAATCCATTAGAGTTCTTTAATATCGTTCAAAAAACTTTAAAATACTTAACAAAATTTTTGATTTACTTGAGACTCATCTGAATTCTTCTGAAAATATTTTTAAATTCTTTAAAATCATTTGGAATCTATTAAAATCGCTCGGAATTCCTTAAAATCCTTTAGGAAATATTGATATCTGAAATCTCCTAAATTTTCTTGAAATCATTTGAAATTCCCCAAAACCACTTGAATTCTATATATTAAACCCCTTAAATACCCACTTAATTGCTTAAAATCACTTAAAATCGAAAGATTTGAAGTGATTTGAAACATTTAAATGGGTATTTGGTACCATACTTTACGGGGGGTGGTTTTTACCTCCTACATAAAATTGGGGACTCTAAATTGCTCTCATGTTAAAGTATCACATGCCCTTAAACCGTTCCACGAGAGAAGATAAACAAATTATTTGCTTAATTTACAGTTTACAATCTCATAATTTCAACTCAATTTTTCGGCCCGAACATTAACAAGTTAATTATTTTGCATTACATTTGTAATTGACTTAAGAGTTCAAGTGAAAAATCGAAGCTCATAGAGGAAAGTTATTATAGGTATGGTTTGCAAATCCTGGGGTATCAAAATTGAATTTCTAGTCATTGAAACGTGCTCGATTTTTCCATCAATCGGTGGCTTGACAATTGATTGAAACCGCGTAACCCGGCTGGCTTAAACCCATCGAAAACATGCGATAATTACGATTGTGGTTAATAATTCCTACCACAAACCGTCCGATAGACGAAATAGGGCGCGTGTTGTGGTTGGAACATAAAACCACGATCGTGCGAAATTGTGCGTGGGCATAGACGCATACCGTCGAAATATCGCTTGGTTTTCAAACACTGACGGGAAAATAAGTTCTGTCTATTTAGCCTCGCTGGTTTGACGAAGAACCTCCATTTTGGATGTACCACAATTTGGGGAAAAATTCACTACATACCCCTAATTATGGCCTATTATTTGTACATACAATTGCCGCAGATTTACTAACTTCAGAATTTTATTTTTTATTCTAACCATTTTTATGTTTAAAGTCTGGAACTTATTGCATTTTCTGTCATTTATATTTAGATGAATTATCGACATTACTTCGAAAGCATCCTATGCCGCCAAGTCGAACAAGTTTCTCGTTTTTCGTGGCCTAATTTCCTTAACCGCATTTATGGTTACTGATACATTTGCACAAATGTTAATTCCACGAAGTGCAGGAAAAACAGGTACAGCTAGAAAAAAAATCTGTTGAATCTACAGAATTAATATGCTTTATTTGGAGATATATTATGGATATATTTGTAAATAATCGATATTTGTAAATTTTAACGATTATATAAGAAATATAATTTCGCACGCAACGGCAAAAAAAATGTTGAGACAGCAAAATAATATTTTTTTCACGACAAAAAGGCTCAATATTATTTTTTTTCTATTACTAAATTCTTTTTCTCAATGTGCACATACAATATTGGGCTGAAGTTTCAGACGTTCTCTTCTGGCGATTTTTTGTCTACATTTATTGCAAGGAAAATATATTTTAAAAATTTCCAAAGTTCCCAAGACTCAACATTTTAATTTATTTATTAGCAGAAATTTACTCGTCGTTGAGTAATATTGAGGGATTTCATGGATTTCATTTGATTTCCTCCACATTAAAAATAATTTCTTGAAATTACCTAAAATTACTTAAAATGTCTTCAAATCTCTGGAGGATCCTTAAACTCTCTTGAATTCTTCAGAAATCCATTGAACTTCCTTACAATCACTTGAAATCACTTGAAATCATTAATATACTTTGAAATTCTTTAAACCTACTTAAAAGAAATCTTGTAAGATGTCTTTGAAATGTACTTTTAATAACTCTTTAAAATTCTTTTAGAAATCCCTTGAAATTTTATGAAAACTCTTCAAAATCTTTGAATGGTTTTAAATTTCTTTAAAGTTATTTTTTTTCTGGTAATTTCAAATCCAATAACTTTAGATAATAATAAAAAATAAGAAATTTTCGTCAGATTATGTCTGAAACTGAAACTCAATACTTCTAATGGGAACAGATTGAAACATGTAAAAGTTACAGATTTCTTCGGTTAAATTTACAAATTTTTTATGTTTATAATCAACAGATAATGTTTATAATCTTTGAAATTTCATGCAATTCCTTGCATTTTTCGGTATTTATTTAAAATCCTTTGGAATTTTATAGTATCATTGAAAGACCCTCAAATTTTCAGGATCTTAACAGATTGTAAAAGAATTTTCAGAAGACTGAAAAGAAATTAAAAAAGATTAAAAATTATTTCTAAATATTTCAATATAATTCCAGAAATTTAAAGAGAATTCAAAAGATTGCACACGACTTCTATGAATTTTAATAAACCTAAAAAAATTTCGATTTTAAAAAATCTAAAAATTATTTTTTATGCGTTTTGAAATAACTTGAAAATCTCTTAAAATCCTTTAAGATGTCTTGAAATTTTTTAAATCTTGTGAAAGCTCTTTAAAATTCTCTGGAGTTCTTTTTAAATCTATTAGAAATCTTTAACACCGTTTATGATCCTTTCAAATACTTAAAACATTTTTTCAATTATTTGAAACTCATCTGAATTCTTTCAAAATTCTTTAAAATCACTTTAAATCTATAGAAATCGCGACAAATCCCTTAAAATTGCTTAAAATCTTTATAAATCTTTAAAAAAATATTGATATCTTTGAAATCTTTTTAATTTTCTTGAAATCATTCTAATTCTCTATAGAATCACTTGAAATCTCTTGAATTCCCATCAAATTTCTTAAAATCGCTGTAAATATTTTGAAAACCCTTTAAAATTTATTAATATCATTGAAAATCTCTTGAAACATTTAACAAAAATTTTATATTACTTCAAAATCTTAAAATTCTTCTAAAGTCTTTTGAAATTCTTTAAAAACTCCATGAAACCACTTGAAATTTTTTGAAAACGCTTAAAATTTCTTAAAGTTAAGTAATCAAACATTATAAATAATTAATCTAGAATAGTTTTATAAATTGTTATGCTGTATTGACCAGTTTTTCCAACTTGGGGTATTTACTAGTGAAAGCGTGATGCGCCTTGTGGGGTCCTGGCCAGTTTTGAGGTCTGGGCCAGGCTAGGGCCCCACCAGAATCTCATCCAAATTTATACACGGGACGCTGTAAATATAAAAGATTCTTTCTGCTACGTTAGCAGATGACTCTAACAGAAACTTTTCTGTAAATTTTACAGATAGAGTTAACAACAGATTTTACCTGCTAAAGTAGCAAAAATGTCTAGCAGATTTGAATCTGTAACTTTAACAGACTCATTTTTTTCATATGTGTGCAAATGTCCCGAATCGTGCGAAAATCCTCGAAAACCCATTGGATGTTAGTTCTAGGTTGTGGATATGGGCTTTACGTAGATATAGAAACTGGGCTTAGGATAATGGACGACTCATATAAATAAAACTTTGAATTAAAATTTGGACGGTAAGTTCGCTCGAGAGACGACCAACGGCCCCTCAACCGAGATTTTACTGCGCAGATTTATTCCTAGCCAACCGCATTTCCTCTACACTGACAGGATTATTGTGAGTAATGCTGGATCCACACATGAGCACACCAGTGAAATAACGAATAAACGAATCTATAGACCATCCGGCTTCCCGAAAACTCAACAACGTCCTTTCCACAGCTTCGACCATTAAAGGGTATTCTAGTGGAATTAATACCTTCTCCAAAACGTATTAATTCACATTATTCGACAGAAAACACTCAGCCTAAATAACTGTGTCATCTCTGACAAATTGCACTACTTTTATTTAATGTATGTCACCTAAAAATTCTTAGCAAAAATTCTTCTTATACCCTAATGCAGAAAAGGCTTGAGACGGCCCTGTTTTCAGTAGTACAGCGCAGTTTTTGTCAGACTTATTCTCTCCAACGTCCGCGCTCTCGTTGTATTTAAACTGGTACGTTACTTTTTACTCAAATGAACAAAGATTCAATTATTTCAATCAGTATTTGTTAATAAAAGTGACGAGAATTGCAAATTGATGTTTGGAAATTGATTACGGTGAATAGAAAAGTGCGGAGAGTCTTTATCGGTCACGAAATCAGATTTTCATTTCGCTTAAGGGTGGGCGTTCAAAATCATTGAAGATAATTAAAGCAACGGCGTGTCGGGGTGACCCTTGGTGGTAGAAGACTCCCTGTCGGGGTGGCCGAAAGGTTAACGCAGTTACTCACCTTACTCACCCACCCCATTTCACGAGGAGCGTAACGTCCCCGCGTTCTAACCATCGGCGCAAGGGCTGTTTGGGCGTTTTAGTAAAATGGCCTGAAAATGCAATTATCGGCTATAGGTGTGACATAATGAATTGCTGACGTTATCTGTGAAGCTCGAGAGAGGAGGGTGTCACTCTCTTGAAAACCCTCCAACCCTTTCTGATATTTTCACAAAAAGAAGAGTACAATCTCATTTCTAGACTCATATATCCCTATCTCTTCCAAAAAAAAATTTGAAGATCTTTCTAACTCTATTTAGTAATAGTATCAATTTGATAATCTAATTTGTCAAAAAGGACAGACATGAAAATGGGAAAATGGACCCACTAAAAGACTTTTAGTCGGTTAGCGACAACATTCATCTCTTCTTCCATGGTTGATTTATACGTAGCGCATTGCGCGAGAACTTTGTCAATTTATTTCACGCGTATGCATTTTTCAGACCGGGGGTGCGTTAAAATGGCGTCATAAATTCGCGACGTGCACGAGCAGGAACGTAACAGTCATTGAAGCGGAAACAGTGTCTGGATCATCTGTTCATTATGGTGGCAGATGACGGATGATTATCCAATACGTAGAGCATAAACCAGACTCTGATTACTCTCTCTGGCAGTGAATAGAGCTCGATGTGCTTTCAGTGAAGCCACTCTAGACTCTTGTTACTCCAGAATTTGAAATACAGAATCCAGAATCCAGATCGTCCTCTTCGACGTTGCCTGAAGCAGTGAACTGATTCGCTAAGGTGTTTCAGAGCTCTCCCTTTATTCTCCTAGACTTTGCTCTCTCTATAGCTATCGAGAGTTGGACAGTCCTGAGTACTGTTGACCTGATTACGCTAACGTTGTTGCAACGTTACTTACTCCACTTCCGGCGCAATCGTGCTTTCCTGGATATATAGTAGTGCAGTTTCCCATTCCGGATTCAATCGTTGTAATATTGTATAGAAACCCGAGCACTCTAACTTTATTATTTTCGAATACAGTCCATTGTCTTTTATCGCTAATCCCGGGTAACCACAATATTAATTTTTTTCAATTTCCCTAACTTTCAGACGTATTTTCCTGACAGAAAATTATTTAAACTGCGTATAAATTATCTATAATAATGATATTAACATTTTTTTAAATTTCCGCGTTATATTAGTTTACATTTTTTTTAATTTCATGAAATCTTTTGAAATCTCCTAACATTCTATTATACCAGGGGTCACAAAAATCCTGGTACAGTAGAATATTTCCACAGATAAGATATTTTTCAATTTTCAGGATAGATATATCGGTTGCCAATTTAAATAAAGGGGGTTTCTGATGAAAAAAATTGAACTTGAAATGACCTTGCAGATCAACGCTAAAGTCATGCTTAAGGTCACAATTGAATGCGCCTTTTCAAAATTAGTAACTTTGCTCGTTACGAAAAAAATTTGAAAAGCTTTTCTTCCCATAGGTACGCAGAGTGCAGAGCTTGTTTAAGTTTTAATGACCTTAGAGTGACCTTCAAGTTTACAATGACCTCTGACTTGGGTACATATTTGAAAGTAAAGTTTCCCTTGAAAAAATCTTAAAGGTCATTTTCAAGCTCAAAATGAAGGTGACATCTGGTGTAACATCTTCTTAAAATATTAAAAACTCTTAAAATTCTATAAAATTCCACGACAAACTTTATAATCACTGAAAATTACTTAAAAATCTTTAAATTCGTTAAAATTTCAGGAAGTGTACTTTCAAGTTTTTAAATATTTCTTGAAATCCCTAATTTCACTAATACTTTCTAAATTCCTCAGAATCATTTTAGATCCTTTGCATTCGACATTTTTTTAAATTCCACAAGCAAGTTTAAAATCCCTTAAAATATGTCAAAATATTTTGAAATTATTGCAAACCTACTAAATTCCCTTCAAATTCACTAAAATTTCCAAAATTGATAGAAAACTCCTTAAAATCCTTAAAACTCCGCAACAGTATTTAAAATACCATAAAATGCATTAAAACCTTAGATTTTTAAAAATATCTTATAATACTATGAAATCCTTTAAAATTGGATGATGAGCATTAAAATCATTTTAAAAATTAAAAAATTGTTTTAAATTTTTACAAGCTCCTGAAAATCCTTTGAATTCCCTAAACTTTCTTTAAAATCTCTTAAAATTTCATGATATTCTTTAAAATACCACCAAATTTTAAAAATATTATAAAAATTCCTTGCAATGCCTAAAAATTCCTAGAAATCTCTTAAAATCCCTTAAAAAGGGTCGAAATATCTTAAAATGATTGAAAACGTACAGAAATCCTTCAAATTCACTGAAATTGAAGAAAAATCTTTAAATTCCTTAAAACTCCGCCATAGTATTTAAAATACAATAAAATGCATGAAAATCTAATACATTTTTTGAAATCTCTCCTAATACAATGGAATCCTTTAAAATTCGAGGATAAGATTTAAAATCATTTTAAAAATATCAAAATTGTTTTAAATTCTTACAAGCTTCTTAAAATCCTTTAAAATTCCACAAGAAAATTTAAAATACTTTAAAATCCTTTGAATTCCCTAAACTTTCTTAAAAATCGCTTAAAATTTCATGATATCCGTTAAAATTCAACGAAATTTTTTAAATATCATAAAAATCTCTAGTAATGACTAAAAATTCCTAGAAATCTCTTAAAATCCCTTAAAATGTGTCAAAATATCTTAAAATGATTGAAAACGTACAGAAATCCTTCAAATTCACTGAAATTGAAGAAAAATCTTTAAATTCCTTAAAACTCCGCCATAGTATTTAAAATACAATAAAATGCATGAAAATCTAATACATTTTTTGAAATCTCTCCTAATACAATGGAATCCTTTAAAATTCGAGGATAAGATTTAAAATCATTTTAAAAATATCAAAATTGTTTTAAATTCTTACAAGCTTCTTAAAATCCTTTAAAATTCCACAAGAAAATTTAAAATACTTTAAAATCCTTTGAATTCCCTAAACTTTCTTAAAAATCGCGTAAAATTTCATGATATCCTTTAAAATTCAACGAAATTTTTTAAATATCATAAAAATCTCTTGTAATGCCTAAAAATTCCTAGAAATCTCTTAAAATCTCTTAAAATGTGTCAAAATATTTTTAAATGATTGAAAACTTAATGAAATCCTCCAAATTCGCTGAAATTGAAGAAAAATCTTTAAATTCCTTAAAAATCGGCCTCAGTATTTAAAATACGATAAAATGCATGAATGTCTAATAAATTTTTTTAATTCTCTCATAATACTATGAAATCCTTTAAAATTCGAGGATAAGAATTAAAATCATTTCAAACATTTTTAAATTGTTTTAAATTCTTACGAGCTTCCTAAAATCGTTTAAAATTCCACAAGAAAATTTAAAATACCTTAAAATCCTTTGAACTCCCTAAACCTATTAAATATCATAAAAATCCCCAGAAAATTCTTAAAATCCCTTAAACTTCCTGACTTCCCTGACATGTGGTCACCTTGTAATGCATGTCTGATTACCTAGTTTTTATATCTGTATCTTTATTCTTACTACATATTCAGGGGAAAATGCGTCGTAAAGGATCTTTCATATCCATGGCTGATGACGAAATCGTGCCTAGGTTTAAGAGACCCTAGTACAATTTAGCGAAGGGTGCAATAGGCGCACACCCATATTTAGTCTGGTAATTACGGAGTGATCCTCAAGGATTTTATTTTACGTAATATTCGTAATATCGTAATATTACCTGATACTATTGACATTTAACCTTAGGTTCTCATCATCAAGAAGTTTTGATGAAATAACTGTAGTCTTCATTTGAATCATTAGCAGACAAAAAATGATGATTTTTAGTTGTATGATTCCTACTTGATTCACAGTTGAGTAAAACATTCCAGAAAAAAAGAAGAGGAGGGTTGGGACATTATCAGGAAGGAGAGCCATTGTAAATTCTGGTGTGGTCAAACCAGTCGTCGATTCATTTGCACCCCTTGTTCTCTCTCGTGGAAGAGGTTTCTGTTCTCCTTTTTCATTCGCATCTGCGAAGTAACTGTGGTTCAGTGCGGTCACCAACCAGAACCACATAGACATGGGTAGAGTTCACAAGGGGCATGCGTCCCCTGAAACTAAGGCAAATGGCAGTTCTTGGCCAGCCTGTGATTTTGCTCGACCATTCTGTTTTATCGGATGCCCATCGGGAATTTTAATTAGCTTAAAAAATAAAAACTCTTATTCTTCTGCAGCTAAAATTTCCTATTTGAAAATTTCGAAATGTGCTTCTTTGCATAATATTTAATGATCAACAAAATATCTACACCTATCATAAACAAATTATGCGGTTTAAGTTCTGAACGTTCAAATAAAAAAATTATTGTTCATTGATTTGTTGACTCTATATTGGCAGAAACCGTTTTAACACATTGATTCATTTCCATTGAAAATAATTTTATATAAAGGAAGTCGAAATGATTTTTCTTATTTTTGGGTGGAATAATATTTATGGATAAAATAGAATATTTTTAAGGAATATTTCATTCATTTTATGGTTCAAAACTTTTGGTACATAACGAATTCAATAAAGTTTAATATGGAAGTGTCTAGTAGAGATTAAGGTCATTCATTTTATGAAGTTAACTTCATTTATTTGCAGTAAATTTAACATTGAAATATTTAAAACTTTTCGTCGCCTGTACTTTAATGACGAGATCATAGCTGTCAATTGATTTGAAGGATTTTAAAGTAATTTCAAAATATTTCAAAAGAGTTCAAGGGATTTTAAAGAATTTAAGGGGATTTAAAAAAATTTCAAGTGGTTTTAAAGAATTTTTTTTTAATGTGAAAATAATTAGGATGGGTTTCAAGATTTTCAAGTAATTAAAACATATTATTAAGTTTTCAAGGGATTTAAAATGATTTTAAAGGATTTTCAAAAGATATCAAGTGATTTTTTTAAATTTAAAGGAATTTCAAGATATTTTAAGTGATTCTTGGGAAATTGAATGCGTTTCAATATAATTTACAAAATTTTAACAATATCAGGATTTCCTAAAGGATTTCAAGAGACTTTAAATGATGTTAAGGAATTTAAAGTGATTTAAAAATATTTCAAGTTGTTTTAAGGAGTTTTCAAACAATTTAAAAGAATTTTCAAGGATTTTCAAAAGAGATAAGAAATTTAAAGCTATTTCAAAAGATTTCAAGTGATTCTAAAGATTCTTTTTTTTATTTCAAAAGAATTAGGATGATTTTCAAGATTCTTAAGTATAATTAAAACATTTTTTAAGTATTTCAAGGGATTTTAAATGATTTAAAATAATTTTAAAGGATTTTAAACACTTT
>JAUESI010000003.1:2089260-2102749 GCA_032275145.1 Synergus laeviventris
AAATTTATTTAAATTGCTTTAAATTAACTTTAACCGTTAAATTCTCATCAAACTTTCTTATTATCCTTTTAAATTATCTAGAGTAACTTGGAATTTCTTGGAATCCCCTTGAATACTTTAATATCACTTCAAAACTTTTTAAAATCCATTAAAATTCTGCAATATCATTTAAAAACCCACGCAATACTTAAAAATACTGTTAAATATTGGCAAATTTTGAAACTATTTTGAATTTTCTTTTAAAGTCTTGAAAAATTCCTTAAAAATCTTATATAAAATATCTAGAAAAAATCGTGTGAAAACTCTCGGAAATCTTTAAATTCCTGAGCTCAATAAAAATACTTGGAGTTCTTTTGAAATTCTTTAAAAAATTTTTTTATTTTCTTGTAACCTATTGAAATCGCTTTAAATTAAATTTTGCAAATGATGAATCCAGAATAGTTTTTAAACCACTGAGTGCGTGAAACGCCTTGTGGGGTCCTTTCCAGTTTTCCACATCAGGACCACATTAGAACTACACAAAGCTGGCCAGAACCCCATCGGAACCCCATAAAAATTTGAATCAGTAGAATTTGACTGGGAATCCGTGAAATTTCACTGATTTTTGACTAATTAGAGTTTAGAGAGTAGATGCGTACGTTTTATAGTTTCGTTTTTCTAGACTGGTTTCATTTAATACGGTACCGTTTCAGGTGTGGACATTTTGTATAATTACGGAACAATATAAACTAGTAGACATTACGCCGAAACGAGTTGGCGAATTACAGCCGATAAAAAATGTACGATTACTTTATGTCAGTCGCTTTGGTTAAATTCAAAAGAGCGGAAACTCGTTCAGTCGTTGTTGCAACGTGGATCTCGCAATGAACCTGCAACGTAGGAACGTCCGGTGCACGTAGCTCGTATATTATCAGAATGGGAGTATAATTAGTTGGAATAACGGAAGATAAAGCGGCGCCATTACGAAAGCGCTGCAATAAATGTAAATCAGGCACCCGCGAAACCGGCAATAATTCCCGCATAAAAACACCGGCGCGTCATCCGGCTCTATTATCCACCGCCGTGAGACTCCATTTCCGAGAGCTCTTCGTGTTCGGAAGTGGCGAGGAACCTTTTTGATACACGTGTTGACGAGGGGCAGATTTCGCTAGTTTTTAGGGTGCTTTTATTGGTCCATTCTTGATGTGGTCAATTGCTTTTGGACTCTTCCGATTATTCCGATTATTCCTAGGATTCTTGGTTTACAAAGTCCATAAGATCATTGTTATGGTAGGTCAGTTTTAGAAGGATTTACTATAGTTTTCGATCATGAATTTTTGTGCAAGTTTAATGAGAGATGGTGGAAGCTCGTGAAAATTAAAGAGGAGTGAGGACTAGAATCTCCCAGTGGGTGGTGAATCGTCCTCCCATAACGTAGGCAGTCGCAATCATAACTATCAAAAGCAGAAGTTCCTCCAGCACTCCTACTCCCAAAACTTCTGGTTTACGCCCTCTTACAATCATGTCGCTTGTTTTGTCATTTCTAACCGGCAGCAATTTTCCCAGGGCTATAGACAAGGCAAAAACGACACTCACTGTCGTTACTCTCTTCGTTCCTTGTTCGAGCTTCCTCAGCCCTCCATTTGTCCTCGCTCTTTGACATTTATCGAGCTTTCGTTATTAAATCGTCGACGGAGAGGAAAAAAATTAGACAGACGAGGAAGATGCCTCCTTTATATACCAATCTATTCGGAGCTTTATGCATAATCATGAAAACGGAAATCAAAATTTGTTTTCTAGGTTGAAACTTGACTGGTTTCAAATTTGGTCTGAGGACCATAAATAAATCTCAAAAATATCGAACACATTGTTGTCGAAAACCTGATTTGTTGTATTGATACAGAGAATCCAAATTTTAAGAAACTTATTGAAATTTTAGATACATTAAAGGATTTCACGGGTTGTTTGGAATGATTTTTTGGCCACGAAAATCTAATCACGACTAAATTTTGACATCCTGAAATTTCACATGTGTTGGAAAATGTTTTGAAGGAAAAGTCTTCTGGATTCTCAAATTCTCCTGTATGTAACCCTGTTTCTTTCCCCACAAAATTTTTAGACTAAATTGAGAAATTCACATTTTCCAACCCTCTTCGTGAAGAAATATAATAAAATGCACGTAGGATGGTTACCACTAAAACATTAATTTATTATGGCAACATATATTTTTTCCAGAAATTTTGGATTGATATGATACCCGTTTGGAAATTTTTTCTATAATTATATATATATAAATTATAAATTATTATATAATTATTATTCATCTCTTATTATGAGATTTGTTCGAGTAGTTTTGATTTTGTGAAAGATTCTGCTATTATATGTGAAACAATGAAATGGTTGACATACTTTTCGAGGGTGAGTTTTAGCTCCTAAAATCATTTTGGGCAGGTAAGAATAAACACCTGTCATTTAGTTTTTCGAATTTTTTTACTCAATCCAAAAAAAACGGGACGTTTATTTCAAAATTTTTAATTTTAAATGGACGTTTCAGAAATAAATTGATAAAAATTATACAATTCCATCTTCAACGTTTTTTTTTGGAAATTTTCGAAGAACGGAAATTTCGAGATAATAGTCATTTTCTTTTTTTTTCTTTTTTGTTTTAATCAAAAAGTTTGACTTTTTCCGGAAATTCCCTGAAATTTTTTAGAATGTACAGAGAACCTTAAAATTTGTAAAAAAAAAAATAATAAGTAAAAGTGGTAGTCATCAGAAAAATTTCAATTTTTTCCGAGAAAGTCAGAAAAAATAGTAGATACCCCTGAACAATTTTTTTTTCCGATAAATACCACTTTTTATTATTATTATTATTACTATTTACAAAGTTTAAGGTTCTCTGTATATTTTAAAAAATGTTCAGAGTAGTGTGATGAAAAATAATCTGAGTTAAAAAAATTTTTTTTTTAATTGAGAAAGGAAAATAGAAAACGAAAAAATCCTACTCTGAAAATTTCAGAGAATTTGCAGAAAATGTTAGTTTTATTATAAAAAATAAGAAAAACAATTTTTAAAAACAACTTTGCAGATATATCTGTATAATTTTTATAAATTTGTTTCTGAAAAGTGCATTTAAAAAAAAAATTTTTGAAAATACTGAAAAATGTTTTCGATAGGGTAGAGAAAGATAAAAAAAAGTATATCCGCCAAATCGAAAGGGATCAAGGTCAAAAGTTTTCGATTTGGCATGGGATGCCCCATATGTTCCTTCTAATTATTTTAATTAGTGTTCCGAACAGTGCTTTAAAAATTCGGAAAAAATTGTTTATTTCAATTTCTCCTTTCCACCCGAGTCCTAATGGTAGTTGATGCAAAAGGGGAAGATTCTAAACTAGTTATCTCGAGAACCGTCAACTTAAACCTAATTTTATTGCCGATAATCTATAATTATTTGTCTTTAGAATTTGGCAAGCCGCCAAAGCCTCGTATCATTCATTATCACGTATCAGGGGCGCGGATTAAATCCCTGATCTTGCGGGTTGTCGCCCAATTCATTGAAACGGCTCCGGGGTCGACGAAGGATTAGAAGATTCGGGATTTCCCGCAAACCGAAACGAACGGTTGATTCACTCTTGATGTACTCAAAGCTTCATTCCCCTCTTTTGATTCCTTTGAACTTGTCAGAATCGATTTTTATTTTACTTTGTACATCCAACATCAGGCTCTAAACTAAAAAAGAAAACTCACCAAGTTCCAAAGACTTTTTCAATTCAATTGATTTTTATTTGTGTATTAAAATAAGTTCATGGCTCAAATATTATATTACGTTTTAAACAAATGTTTTTCATCATCCCTGAAGGGAATGCCATATTCAGTTTATCGTTCTCGATGAGCCACGAGGGTAGTAGTTACGTAAGGTGGTGGGTGGTTCTTTTCCATCGATGGAAGATTGAATAATTCAAAAACGCCTTACCCAGCGATTTTCGAACTGAGAAGCAGCCACTTCGCGAAGAGACCCCGATCCCAGGTCTAATTCTGCCGCTCCGAATAAATCCATACCATTAATAGCAAGCTCTTTTACGTTCCAATTCGTTTCTGATAATGCTTCTAAGAATTTTAATCCTCGAGTAAATCTTCTTCAAAGTTCAGATTCTTTATACCGTTGAAACATAATATCGATGATCATCCTCATTTATTTACCTCATGCTAAACCAGATGAAACAAATCAGAAGATTGAACTAAATTGAGAAAATTCATAATGATCCGATCATTTACTAGAGTTCAAAATTTAAAGAACACTAATACATTATTAATGACAACTTTATTCGCTTATGTGTGATTATTGGGAAAATATGAGGTCAGTCGATTTGAGTTTATCGAGTCATATGTTCTAACGATGCGAAAAAAGAAAACTGGGAGAACTCAAGAGCGCTATTGTCATTCTAATCAGGGATTCCTTTCTATTTAATGATTGATCGAGGTCATCATCATGAATTTCATATGCTGGAAATTATCTTTTGTGATTCTGACTAACTGAGAATTTATTTCTGAATTCTGTATTTCCACTGTGGAAAACAAATTGCAATAAATCTACATAGATTATCAGTATTAAATTTATTTATGATAATATTTTATAAAATAGCTAAATAATTCAATAAACCTTGCGAAATCGTTATTTTAACCAGCTTTTAAATTCGAGTAATTCATTTTATAATCTTCCATTTTAATTAAAAGTTTCATCAAAGCTTCTCTCCATTCCTCTCCGTCTCGTCTCGTCATGTCTCGTCAAACTAGAATTAAAATTCTACTGAGATTTCTGATTCTGAGTTATTTATATTTATTGAGCTTTTATTTTAATTTATATTGTTTATTAAGATCGACGTGTTGACTGCTAAGCTATATTCATTTATTCCGGATGAATGAATTCTTTTCTCCTCTGGAAATAATATCGAGGAAAGAAAGAGTTTAGGAGAGAGCTGGATGAAAATAATTTTATAAAAGCAGTTCAAAAATATTTCAGTTATATCGACTAGGGGTGGTAATGGCGACATTTTATCACGGTTATCGTGGTGATTCTCCATGCGACAAGGCGTCGTTATACTTTCCTTTCAACCAAACTATAGTGCTTCTTCTCTCGTCTCTGATCGGTGCCCTTTCCTCTTCTCTTTCACTTTTTACGACTAAAAGGCAGTCCTGAATATCTTAAACCCCTACATCTCTTCTTCTGCCCCTTGACTGAGACTCTTATGTCTAGTCGCAAAACTGCATTTTTCTAGAATCTGCTTTCAGTTCTGAAAACTCCACTCGATTATTTAATTTTTTCAAGTAGAATTCACAAAAAATATTAATAATTCTCTGTCTTCTTTTTAAACGATCAGGCCTTACAGACCGGTCCCTATATCCCCTATTGACCCCCATAATCAGCTGAGATCCCTAATACCCCCTAGATTCAAGATTTAGTCCCTAAAGAACCCTATTTTCAGTCTATAGAGTAAAATTTTCTTTAAATTTCATTAATTTTTGTCGCTTATAGGGTATTTTTTTAAGTGCAGAGGATATCTTTTTTTTAATAATTATTATTGATTGTTTACTAAATTTTTGCAATTTTGAGGAGCAAAAAGAAAAAAAAACAGTTTTTGTGGTTTTTATATAAATTAATTTTAGTAATACCTAAAATAATCAGAGAATACCTGAAAATTGGAATTTTGTTCAATAAGAAAATAGATTTTCAATTAAATATTTAAATTTTAAACATTTTTTTTCAGCAATAAAAATGCATTATCAGCTAAAAGCTGAAATTTTCTACGAAAAAAGATGATTTTTAAGAAAATAGTTCAATTTTCAACCAAAAACGAAAATTTTCTACAAAAAAAACCAAAAAAATTATAGCCTTCACAGTATATATTATTATTTACATCAAAACAGGTGACAAAAAATTGTAATTAATTTAAACTAACAAAACGAAACATTTTTTTAAAAGTAAAAAAAAATAACCTTGAGCTCCAACCCAAGTCAATAAAATTTAAATTAAGAACTCAGGAGAATTCAAAGGAATTAAAAAGATTTCTAAAGCAATCAATAGAATCCAAGGTAAATTCAGTAAAATTTAAGGTCAATTCAAAATAAATCTAACGTCAATTAAAGGTAATTCAAATGAATTCAAGAGGAACCTAAGAAAATTTTGGGCGAATTCACGATAATGTGAATGATTTAAAACAATTTTAGCGGAACTGCAGGGATTAAAAAAGATGGAAAAAAAGATTCTAAAAACTGTAAATTGATTTGTAAAAATTTTAAGGTATCTCCTGAGATTTCAAATTATTTTAAGTAATTTCAAGGAATTTGAAAAACTTTTCAAGCGATTTTTAAAAATTACTAGGGATTTGAAAAGGTTTTTGAATTTTTTGATAAGGATTTTTGAAAGAAGTCAAAAGTTAAAAAAAATTGCAAGTATCAAACACAAATATTTTCATCTTTAAAAGATGGTTTTTATGTAAAGTAGTTTTGAAAATATCCAGAATAATCCCATTCTCAAAATTCAAATGAATTCAAAAGAATTAAAATGAATTCTAAAGAAATTAGAAGATTTATTTAGGGATTTAAAAGAAATGCAAAAGATTTTTAAAAATTGCAAGTATCAAATAAAAATATTTTCAGCTATTTTATTTATCCCGAAAAGTTTTTTCAAACCGGAAATGCTCCGGAATTCTCTTATAATATCAATGTCAATAATTTTCCAGCTGAATCAACTTTATCCATTGAACAAAGGTGAAAAAGTAACAAATTCCTAGAAGAGGTAAGAATTTTCTTAAAATCTTTTGAAATACCTTACAATTTTTTTAAAGCAATAATATTTCTTAGAATCTTTTTAAATATTGTGTAATCCCTACAATATTCCCTTGAAATTTTTAAAATCTCTTCAAATTCTTTAAAATATTAAAATTTTTTGTCCTTAAAATTTCTTAAAATCACTTGAAATATTTTTAATTGGTATTAGGTAAAAATCCATCTATTTTCATTTGTATCAAATTTGAACCCCACCATTTTTTTTAAATGTCCATATCTTGTGAAAGTCAAGCTCGTTAGCCAGCCATTTTGGATAAAAACTCAAAAACTGGAAGAATTAAAAAAAATGTTTAAAACTACTTTTTTTTTATTTAAAAATTCTACCTATAGGTTGTTCATAGTACTATAAAATTCCAACCATTTTTCCTTACACTTTTTTTGATCAAAAAAATAATTCTCAGTTTTGTAACATTTCGAAAATTAAAAAAAAAACGAACACACTACAAGATTAGCATAACTTTTTGAATTTAAAAAAAATTTTTAATCATGAAAAATTTTGTTAAAAAATAAAAAAATAAAATTTTCCCGACAAAAAAGTTTCTCTTTCCTTCTGAATTAAAAAACTAATTTTGTAATTTGCACATGCGATGACTACATATCTCGGAGCGCAAAGTACGAAGATTAAACATTTCGGAGCGCCAAACGCGTGACAAGAATTTTTTTTTTCATAGAGACTGTGAGGCCAGAATAAATCTCAAGCTGAACTTTCGTTCAATGCATTTCCAAAGGTCGTTGAACGAAAGTCAATACAAGGAAAGGGCACAATATAAGGAAGTTCGTATAAACACGAGGGGAAAAATATTATGTTGTGTTATCACGCCGAGAGTTCATAAAACGTTGTCTAGCTGTTGGCGGATAGTTGACCGAGGTCGTTTCTTTATATTAGGCCCATAAAAGCACCGACCCGAGGAGAGTTTATACCTCGGTGATTGCCACCCCCGCAGCGTTGGCTGAGCTTCCCTTGGCGGCACGAACGGGTCCGGAAGTGCGATTCCTTAACCGTCTCAAGTCCCCATTTTCGCATCGATCGATCCATCCTGATGTGCTTGTGATACTACCATACACGGAATATGAGACGTTCTGTCCAATGTCCAAACTCAAAGAGAGTTGATCGCTCAAAGACTATCTTTTGTCTCAACTTTCTCAGTTTCTTGCACGCACGAGCTACGTTACTCTCCAGAGAAACCATGAACTAACTTTTCGAACGTGCTAAAGGACTACAAGTGTTTTTATGTCGCCAGTTTGCCAAGAATCAAAAAGTTCTCCAAGCGCGAATTACGCTTCCTTCTTTCCTTTCCTCTCAGTTATAGTTCAACTAGTTTCAAAGTTATTCCCTCTTATTCTTTTTAAAAATGATATACGGAAAAACTCTCCTGCTGTAGGTATCTTCCAGAAAAAAACTTGACATTCAACTATTCTTGATTATCTCAAATGAAATACAACACAAAAGGAAATTGTCATCTGCATACTTCCTGGTTGTCTAAAAGAGAAAACTTCCTGACAAAAGCAGGTGTTATCACTGCAATTTTTTTCTCTTATCAACATATAAAAGTGACCACCATAAGCGGCACATAAGAGGACAGGAATGAGAATGTCCGCTTAAATAAAGTACAGCTTTTGTGCACGAGCAGACTGGAATTCGGAAGGACGACATGTAAAAGGGAGTGGGACTAAGTTGGCAGCGCGAAGCGTTTGCAGTTTCTGCGCTCGACAAAGAGTTGGGCTGTCACGGGGGGAGGACAAGGACAAGATGGCAAAGGACAGAGTGGCAAAGTAGCCTGCTTTGTACGTCGAGTAAGACGCCAGTCTTTATAGCACTGCTCGGCCATAACGACGCCCGTAGCATTGTTTGCTTTGTAAACCTCACCAGCCTTGGCACAGGAACCATAAGAAGACATCTCATAATACACAAAACTATAAAAGAAATGAATGTCAAGTGATGCCGGTTATCCTTTTTAAGTATGTCCCTCCAGCTTCTTACTTCTAGGATATCCCTCCTGGAAGTAAAGAGAAGGAAAGAGATCGAAACTTGGGGATAGAAAGAGATAGAACGTTTATATCTCTTCTATGTATCTTACATCCCTATATGTATCCACCAATTTATCCCCATATCAGGTGATATCTATCACTTCCTGTTTCTGGTAATATCTATCTCTTTCTATCAATTAGTCTATCTCTAATCAGAACAAAATTGAATTCCTTTCTATCCCTGAATCTGTCTCTCTTGAGAGAAATTTTTATCTCTTTCTATTCCTAATGATATCTCTCCCTTATTCATATCTGCAATATTTTGTACATCCTACCAAAGGATATGTGGGGTAAAACCCAATATCACTCATCCGAAAGAGCTCTATCCCAGTCTATCCCTTGTTTATCCAACTCTATCTTTTCCAATCTCTTTGTTAATATCTACAACCTATATCTTCAAGTCCCTCATTTATCTTTCGTCTATCCACTTGTATCTTTCTAAATCTCTTGGACAGTCGTTATAATCATTATCTCTTTCAATCTCCTAATTTCTATCTCAGCTTATCTCCCGTCTATGCATCTCTATCTCATTCAATCTCCTTGTCAGTATAATCACTCACCTATCTATTTCAATACCCTGTTTTCTCTATCTTATATCACTCCTTGTGTGCTACTTTCATCTACTATCTACTTCCTAGCACCAATATGGGTAAGTTTACGGCTCCATATGCCCTCAATTAATTGCAAGTAACTACTTTTTTTAAATGAAAGGTATGGACGAGAATAGGCGAAAGATAGGAAGAAATAGAGAATTAGGGGTTGAAAGAGATAGAAGCGAATTGAGATTGTCAAGGAGACAGAAAGTGATGGTCAAGAGTAATAAGCGAGAGATAGGAAGAAATAGAGAAGTAGGGATTTAAAGAGAATTGAGATTGAAAAGATGATAGAAAGGGATGGACAGGAATGGACGAGGGATACAACGGAATACGGAAGTGGAGATTAAAAGAGATAGTTACAGATAGACGAGAATAGACGAGAGATAGAGAGGGAAACAGAAATGAGTGTTGAAAGAGATAAGAGTGATTTTTATTAACAAGGAGATAAAAAGGTATAGTTGAGAAATATAAAGGAATAGAGAAGTGGGGATTGAAAGAGATAGGAGTTAATTAAGATTTATAAGGAAATGGGATAGAGGCAATAATAGGCGAAAGATATGAAGGAATAAAGAAGTGAGGATTGAAAGACATAGGAGCGAATTATGATTGCCATGGAGATAGTAAGAGATAGTCATGGATTTAAAAGAGATAGAAGCGAATTGAGATTGTCAAGAAAATAGAAAGGGATAGAGGGGTGTATACAAGAGATAGAAAGAGATAAGACAGGAATTTGAAAAAGATAGAAGAAAATGAGATTTTTAAGAAGCTAGTTAGGGATAGAGGGGTGAATACAAGAGATAGAAAAATATAAAGAAGTGGATATTGAAAGAGATAGGAGTGATTTTTACTGACAAGGAGATAGAAAAGTATAGTCAAGAGTTATTAAGGAATAGAGAAGTTGGGATTGAAAGAGATAGGACTGAATTTAGATTCAAAAGGAGATAGAAAGGGATAGACAGGAATCGGCGAGAGAGAGGAAGAAATATAGAGTGGGGATTGAAAGAGATAGGAGCGAATTGTGATTGAAAAGGTGATAGAAAGAGATGGACAGGAATGGACGAGGGATACGAAAGAATAGGGAGGTGGAGATTGAAAGAGATAGGAGCGAATTGAGATTAACAAAGAGATAGTTACAGATAGACGAGAAGAGACGAGAGATAGAAAGGGAAACAGATATAAAGGAATAGAGAAGTGGGGATTGGAAAGAGATAGGAGTGAATTAAGATTCATAAGCAAATGGGATAGAGGCGATAATAGTCGAAAGATATGAAGATAGTAAGAGGAGAAAGTAAGAGATGGACATGGATTTAAAAGAGATAGAAGCGAATTGAGATTGTCAAGAAAATAGAAAGGGATAGAGGGGTGTATAAAAGAGATAGAAAGAGATAGACAAGAATTTGAAAAAGACAGAAGGAAATGAGATTTTTAAGAAGCTAGTTAGGGATAGAGGGGTGAATACAAGAGATAGAAAGATATAGAGAAGTGGATATTGAAAAAGATAGAAGTGATTTTTATTGACAAGGAGATAGAAAGGTATAGTCAAGAGTTATTAAGGAATACAGAAGTTGGGATTGAAAGAGATAGGAGTGAATTTAGATTGATAGGAGCGAATTGTGATTGACAAGGAGATAGTAAGAGATAGGAGTTCACTGTGATTGACAATGAGATAGAAAGAGATAGAGAAGTGGAGATTCAAAGAGATAGGAGGGAATGTGGATTAAGATAAAGATAGAAGAAGATAGGTGGAGATAAAAAAGAGATAGAAGGAGATAGAAAGGGATAGGATTTCGAGCTCATTACTTCCAGTAAGTGAATTAAGATAAGGGACAGAGACGAGAATAGGCGTAAGATGTGAAGGAATAAAGAAGTGAAGATGAAAAGAGATAGGAGCGAATTGTTATTGACAAGGAGATGGTAATTGATAGGCATGGATTGAAAAGAGATAGAAAGAGATAGACAGGAATTTGAAAAAGATAGAAGCGAATTGAGATGTATCAAGTAAATAGAAGGGATTAAAGGGGTTGATACAAGAGATAAAAAGATATAGAGATGTAGATATTGAAAGAGATAGGAGCGATTTTTATTGACAAGGAGATAGAAAGGTACAGTCGAGAGGTAGGAAGGAATGGAGAAGTAGGGATTGAAAGAGATAGGGGCGAATTGAGATTATAAAGGAGATAGAAAAGGATAGACTGGAATCGGCGAGAGATAGGAAGAAATATAGAATGGAGATTAGGAGCGAATGTTGATTAAGATGAAGATAGAAGGAGATAGATGGAGATAGACAAGAGATAGAAGGAGATAGAAAGGGATAGAATTTCGAACCCTATATTTTCAGTAAGGATTTACTTCCTGATTTAAAGCCAGCTAACAATAAGTCATTTTCTATGATTCCAAAAGGGTAGGATAGGAAGATCGAACACATCGTTTTTGAGAGCCGATTTGTTCCGGAAAATTCTTGTAGATTACGAAGCGCGACTTTCACTTCTAATTATAATTCTTGATATGATAAATTTTATTATAGCCTTTAATATACATTTTTTTCAGAATTTTTCGACATCAATTTACAGTCATTTGATTATTTTTGTTATGTAATTCTGACTTATTTTTGCACAGTTTACCCTAAAAAAAGTTTTGACTAAATTGAGAGACTAAATTCTCGGGAAAATGCAAAAACACGTAAACTTTAATGTATTATCGTATTTAACATTATTTTTTTCAGATCTAATTTACCACATACATCTATTTGGTCATTTTATTATGTAATCTTAACCTCTTTTTTGTACCCAAACTTATTTTGCAGAAATATAATAAAATACACTTAAGGGTGTTTACCCCTTAGAAATTAATTTCTCGACAAAACACAAAAACTCGTCAACTTTATTCTATTATGATGTGCAACATATATTTTTTCCAGATTTTCGGGGATGTAATCATACCCGTTTGAAATTTTTTTCTATAATTCGAAATAATTGTGTGATACTTTACCCCCCAAAAATCTTTTTGAACAAGTAAGTTTGAGTAGTTTTGATTGAGAAAGATTCTATTATTACATGTGAAACAAAGAAATGGGTATCATACTTTTCGAGGGTGGTTTTTACCCCATAAAAAACATTTCGAACACATAAAAAGAAACACACGTCGGTTAGTTTTTCGAGTCCTACAACATATATTTGAGTGAAGAAAATCGGAGGGGGACACCTACCTAATGTTCCTTGTTAAATAAATATTAAATGCTTTCGTAAAGGCCGTATTTTTTCTGATTATACTTGTTGAAAAATAACAAAATCAATCTTTGTCATGTCTCGCAAGTTCCAAGTTCCTGGAATATACATCTGTATATATTTATGTACCTGAATCTGGCAAGCGGAGTATCCATGCGTTCCATCCAAGCTTGAAAAATGATAGTGATAAATCAGGAAACGTCATTAATCATCGGAAAACGTAGCCAATGTCGTCTCGACGAAACGAATCTATTGGGTGTAACCGCTTCGCTGCCAGGAAAAACCATCTCCGGCCGCTAACCAAAATCCAACGTTTCCTGTTTCAACGCAAGAATCTCTTCGCTTCCAGAATTATTTTTGATACAAAATAATCGAAGGTATTATTATCACAATCAAAATTAAATATTAAAACATCGGTTTCAATGGAAAAAAAAATAGAAGAAGCATCCCGAGGTTTTTCAAAAATCATAAATCCGAAAAAAAAAGTGAACCACTGAAAGCATGAAATGAAATTGGAATTTTACTTTATCCAGATTTGATTTTGAATACTCGTAGGTGTTTCTATTGTGTACCATGTTTTCTCTTAATACAGAACAAGCCAGGGAAAAATCAAACGTCAGAGAAATGAAACCATTGTAAAAAGCTGCGGTCTCTGCTTTGTAAAATATACTCTTATAAAACTGATGGATTTGATGAAATTGAGAATTTTTTTTTATTATGAATACTGGGACTGTTCTTACTACCCATATTTTTAAAACTTCAAACTATTAATTATTTAGTGGTTTCCGCATATTTAATCACACTTTATTTTCCATT
>JAUESI010000003.1:2112427-2123333 GCA_032275145.1 Synergus laeviventris
AAAATTTCAAGTCCTTAAAATTTCTTAAATCGTTTTGAATTTCTTGAAATACCTTGAAATTTTTTTTAATTCATTCAAATTACTTAGAAACTCAATAAATCATTTGTAATCCCTTTGAAATTACCTAAAATCATTCGAAATATCTTGAAATATTGTTAATTGCAAAAGAAGTCTTTTAAAATATCGTTTAAAATTCTTTAAATTCATGTTGATATGAAACAGTCTTGAATTATTTATGAAGTTTTCTAAATTCGCCCAAAATTTTCTTGACGCCACGTAGAATTATTTTGAATTGACCTTAAATTTTGATGAATGTACCTGAAGTTTTACTGAATTCTCCTCGAATTTTATTACATCTGTCTCTACTTGTTTAAAAAACCTTTTGATTTCTTTAGAATTCCTTTGAATTATATTCCAAAAATGGAAATATTTAATTTAAAATCCATCTATTTTTATTGAAAAGAATCCCAGTTTTGAGGATATTTTGAGATTTTTCTCTTCATATTAAAAAAGGTACCCTATGAGCGCCAAAAAAGTATCCTATATACCCTAATTTTGTTCTCATAGGAACTGCTGGTCCTGTATAGAGTATGATGGAGTATGACGAATGAGCGTTTATATTTGCATAATGATTGAGTGTGACCAGTAGATGTAAATATCTGTGTTACGATGAGGTGTGACCAATAAATGTATGTACCTCTTTGTGTGACGATGAGGTGTGGCAACTGGGACGAGGCAATAGGGTTTTCTCTTCGAGTGAAAAGGGGGCGTGACAGATGGGCCAAGACGAAACTCTGGCCTTAATTAATTCCGTGAAATGTATTTCATCCTCAGATCTTTCTCTCCGTGAAGTTAATCAAGTCAAAGGAAGACAATTTTACCTGTGCATTTGTCGAACCGGTAATTTCGAGGGTGGAAAGAGCTGCCTCTCACAAAGGAGAAATTGTAGAATGCACATATTTGCACCACGCTATATAGATGTTAATATTCACCAAGAGGATTGCAAAGTCAGAAGAAAATGAAAGTCGGAGATAAAGTTAGTAATAGGCACGTAGCCGTGAGAAGAAGTGGGTACATTAAGTCGTCTGCTATCTGAGGCATAAGGATAAAAGGTGTTTCTAAGATCGGGGTGGGTATGTTCCTGCAGAGGAAGGGGAATTATTAATCATAGCCAGGATCTCATAAAGCTTCCTTTAAGCTCCGCACGGTGCATCGTTTATTACCTGATTCTGTGCGGCTTTGCTCAGACCGGAAATACACTGATATATACTCTCGTTATTGCGTACCAAGCCTCCTCCCTTCACAGCGGGCGAGTCTGTAGTGAGTCGAGTGAAACCTCGACACACTCTCTTCCGAAAATTGAAAATCGTCATTTACGGACGCAGAAGTTTACGGTAAGCAACACAGACAAGTCAGTCTTGCCGGAGGGTCTAGAGTCCTAATTTCCGGTTGCGTCGAGCCTTCTTAGCTATATCGTTTCTTTGCAAAATACGTGAATGAAATTCCTTGAAGATTTGCTTGTAACGCTCTTACATCCCCTTCCGGTTCCTTTGATATGTCAGTGAACACTATTAAGAGAAGATGAAGTTTAACAAGTTTTGCAATGATTTTTTTCTTCGTCCGCTATCTAGGATTTCAAATATAATACAAAGGGATGCATGATTGTACTTTTTTTCTTCCTCTCGTCTTGATTCGATTTCACCCTCTCCCTAGCTCGGCGCCATCTCTTTGGTCGAATCATCTCCTAGAAAGCTTCTTTTTAGTAACTGGAATCCGCACACGCTCCGACACGCGTGTCGTGTGTTTCGGCGTGCACGTGACATCGTAGGGGGATGAAGAGAAGGGTGAGTTACCCGGTAAACTAAGTAGTAAGCCGAGGGTCAGCCCGCATCGGGGATTACCAAGCGGTTCGGTAATTGCGAGGAGCAATTTACCCGGTAAATCCCCATTAACCGGCGTCGAATCGTCGCGTTGTTTCTTCGGTAGGACGCTTGGAAATTTATCTACAAGAGCCTCGCTACGCTTCTTCCGCATAGAATTTTGTAGTTTAATTAAAAATCTAGCGCGTTCTCCACCCACAAAAACATGAATTCAAATGCAAAAAGTTAACACGCTCTTCAGCGTCGTAAAATAATTTCTGCTTCTTTCTCTGTATATTTTAGGCCTTACAGACCCGTGCAGAAATTGGTATTACCACCTTAAAATAATTTAATAAAGCTAAGATATTGTTAATAATGAGACAGGACATTAAAGAGTTTTCGATGTAAAACCTAAATATCGGCTAAAAATAGGGAATTCTCAACATTTTATATCACTTAATTATTTATCAAAATATAAAAGATAGTTTTATTTATATATTGGACAATTAACTACCATTTATTAATAACTTGAGATTAAAAAGGTTTCATAAGATTAAAAGAGTTTTTAAGTATTCTCAAAGAATTTTCAAAGATTTCTAATGGTTTCAAGAGATTTCAACAAATTTCAGTAGATTTCAATAAATCTGACAGATTTTAAAGTATCTAAAAATACTCTTTTTAAATTCTGAAGATTTAAAAAATTTTTTTTTTAAATTCCTTAAAAACTGTTCTTAAAAATTCTTTTATATCACTTGAAGTCTCTAGAAATCGCTTTATTAATCGATTATTAAATTACTCTAAAATCTTGAAACTCCCCTGAATTCTTTTTAAATTCTTTAAAAATTCTTTCAATTCTCTAGAAATTTTTTAGGAAATCTTGATATCTTTGAAATCCTGTAAAATTTCTTAAAATCCTTTTAAATTCCCCGAGATCACTTGAAATTTCTTGAACTCCTCTGAAATTCAATAAAATCACTTAAAATCTTTTGAAAATCCTTTCAAATTCTTTAATGTCATTTAATAGCCTTTGAAGTACTTAACAAAACTTTTTAATTACTCTCAAATTTTGAAACTTCCGTGAATTATTTTGAAATACTCTTAAAATTCCTTAAAACTGCGTGTTTTGGTATAATGAATATCTCTTTTTTCTAGTAGGATTTTTGGTTTTAGAAAATTAGATAGATAAGTAATCAAATATTGCAAATAATGAAATCCAGAATATTTTTTTTATCTTATGGGATCCTTTCCAGTTTTCAAGAATAGGACCACGTTATAAATAAGGAAAACTGGCCAAGACCCTAACAGAACCCCATCAAGATTTCTGCATGGGGACCTATCCCTATATTCACTATTTTTAATCTGGAAAATTATTAACATGGATATTATAGGATAATTATGAATCATTTCTGGTTTAACACAACCAGATAATTAAAATAATACGAAATTCAATCTTTTAAAGATGAAAATATTATTATTTAATACTTGCAATTTATTAAATTCTTTTGAAAATTGTTATAAAAATTTATGAAAATTTTCAAATCGTCAGTAATTTCTAAATATTGCTTAAAAAGTTTTTCAAATTACTTAAAATTACTTAAAATCATTTGAAATCTCATGAAGTACCTTGACATTTTTAAAAATCAATTCACATTTTTTAGAATCTTTTTTTTTCTAAATTTGTAATTCCTAAAATTTCCTTGAAAGTCTTTGAAATCATTCACAATATCCTGAATTCGCCATCAATTTTGTTAGGTTCCTCTTGAATTCATTTGAATTATCTTCAATTAACGTGGAATTTTTGTTTGTATTGACTTTCAATTTTGTTGATTTACCTTGGATTTTATTAAAATCATCTGGATTTGTTTAAAGTTCTTTTGATGTCTTTAGAATTCTTTTGACTTCCCCTGAATTCCTAATTTTAAATGTATTGACTTGGATTGGAGCTTAAAGGTTTTTCTTTTTGCTCTTAGACAAATTTTTTATTCTCTTCGTTTTGTTCTTTTAAGTTAGTTTAATTTTTTGTCACCTGTTTTCATGTAAATAATAATATGTACTGTGATGACTATATTCTTTTTTTGTAGAAAATTTCAACTTTTGTCTAATAATCCATTTTTTTGGTAAAAAAAACAAAATTTCTCCCTAAAGATTCACTTTTTTATTGAAAATACACTTTCATCGTCTTAAAAACAGAAAAAAAAAACAATTTTTTTGCTTCTCAAAATTGCAAAAATTTAACAAATATTTAATAATAATTCTTTTAAAAAAGATACCCTTTGAGCTTAAAAAATATAGCCTATATGTATCCTTTGTACCCTTATTTTTTCGCATAGGGACTGTGAGGCCTGTGATTTTCTAAGCTATGATTCAGGGCAAGAGATAATGAAGCCAGATATGATAAGTGATTCAGGCAGTGCCGATTTTCTCATTTGGAAATGAACTTCCACTAATGCGAGAGGTAACGTGACGTAAAGTCGAAACGGAGTTGGTCGTATCTCTCTTCGGTCGAGAGAATAGGCCTTCTTAGGAAATGAAGATACTGGTGTCAGTGAGGGAGACTAGAATTCTCCCCAATTCCCATTTGTCCTTCAACCGCAGAAACAGATGTGACAAGCTCCCACACACTGACGTTTCTTCCACAGTTCACGCGACTGAACTAACGCAACTCGTGTTACTGTTTAATCGATGCCGAGCTTTGTTCACGCTTAGCAACTTAGATCGCATTGTCAATTTGAATTCCAGACACGGCATTTCTCTTCTCATTTCCAGAAATTTTATTCACCTCAAGGAATTATTATGTTACATTTTACCAGGGATTGTAATTTAAAATTTTATGAGATTTACTCATTAGAATGTCGCACCTCCAAGAATTTATTTGCAAAATGTGAATAAAATATGCTAGGTACTTTCAAGCGCGAACGTTGAAGAAGAACCAGCGATAAGATGATAGCTCTGGGGATTCCCCTACCTCTGGGATTCCCAGAATTGGAAATTTGTACTGTGAAGTGTAAGTGGTAAAACCTGGTTATGGTCAGACGCGCTTTCGGATTCATCTCTGTTTCCTAATAAATTATACAGTCAAGGGCGTATGTACTTTTTAAAGTAACTGGAAGGAATTCGCTCGATATTTTTAGCTTGCAATCAAATGTTTAAATTTCTTCAAAATTGATTTTAGCACTGTTTACGGAATCTTAAAAAAGAATCTAGGTTTTGATTGTTTTTTTGTAAATCTATAAATAAAAGCAAGCTTAATATAATTGCTTGGAAAAGAGCTTGATTATTCATAGGTTCATGAGACGACAGACGATCACGGTTCGCCGAGATGCGGGAATCTTCGGATTAAGTTTGCGCAATAGCTCCAGCTTTACATCACCCTCTCTGATCTCGCGAAGTGCTCTATCTATTTCTAATGAATCGCTTTTAGCTACTCGAATAATGCTTGGAGATCCTTGCTGGAAGTAAAGAGATAGACATCTTATCTCTTACTATCTCATCTACATCCAAGCCTACCGCTTTTAATCTCCTCTTTTCTATCCCTTTCTATGTCTTTTTTATTCCAAGTTTTCTCGTTCTATATCTATCTCAATCCACATCCACCCCTATTTCTTTCAATTCTTAATTCGATATATTTTTCTATCTCCTGTCCATTCACGTCTATCTCTTTCTATACCCATCTAAATTAAAATTACTTCTATGTCTTTCATTCTCACTTCTCTATCCCCTTCTATCTCTCACCTATTCCTGTGTATCTCTTTATACCTCTTTTTCAATCACAATTCACTCCTATCTCTTTTAATCTCCGCTCCTCTTTTCCTTCCTATCGCTCACTTATTCTTGCCTATCCCTTCCTAATTTTTATCAATTTTAATTCACTTCTTTCTCTTTCAATTCTCATTTCTACTATATACCTTTCTATTCCTCGTCTACACTTGTCTATCTCTTTCTATCTATTCGTTAATCTCAATTTTCTCCTATCTCTTTTAATCCCCACTTCTACTACACATATCCCTTTCTATCCCTCGCCTATACTCATCTACCTCTTTCTATCTCTTCGTTAATGTTAATTTTCTCCTATCTATTATAATCACCCCTTCCCCATTCCTTCCTATCTCTCGCCTACTCTTTTCTATCCCTTTTTCTTTTTTTTTATGAATTTCAATTCCTTTATATCCCTTTCCATCCCACGCATACACTCGTCTATCTCTTTCAATCCCTATTTCTATATTCCTTCCTACATTGTTTTTTATTCTGTTCTATACCTTTCTATCTTCTTTTCGATCTCAATTCACTCCTATCTCTTAGAATACCCACTCCTATATTTCTTTTTATCTCTATTCATGTCCTGTCTATCTCTTTCCATACCCATCTAAATTAATATTGCTTCTTTGTCCTTCATTCTCACTTCTCTATCCCCTATTATCTCTCACCTATTCCTGTCTATCTCTTTATACCTCCTTTTCAATCACAATTCTCTCCTATCTCTTTCAATCTCCGGTCCTCTTTTCCTTCTTATCGCTCGCTTATTCTTGCCTATTCCTTCCTATAATTTTTTATCAATTTCAATTCACTTCTGTCTCTTTCAATCCTCATTTCTACTATATCCCTTTCTATCCCTCGCCTACACTCGTCTATCTCTTTCAATCCCCATTTCTATATTTCCTCCTACATTTTTGTTTATTCTGTTCTATACCTTTCTATCTCCTTTTCGATCTCAATTCACTCCTATCTCTTAGAATACCCACTCCTATATTTCTTTTTATCTCTATTCAAGTCCTGTCTATCTCTTTCTATCTTCTTTTCCATTTCAATTCGCTCCTATCTCTTTCAATCATCACATCTCTATTCCTTCCAATCGTTCGCCTTTTCTTTTCTATCCCTTTATATTTCTTTTTAACAATTTCTATTCATTCCTATCATTTCAATCCCCATTTTTGCTATATCCCTTTGTATTTCTTTTTAACAATTTCAATTCATTCCTATCCTTTCAATCCCTACGTTTACTATATGCCTTTCTATCCCTCTTCTATACTCGATGTCTTCCTATTTATTCGTTAATCTCAATTCGCTCCTATCTCTTTTAATCCCTACTTCTGTATTCTCTCGTCTATATTTTTCTATCTCCTTGTCGATCTCAATTCACTCCTATATCTTACAATCCCCACCTCTATACTCCTTTCTATTTCTCGACTATTTCACTACATCTCTTTCTATCACCATCTGATTTAAAACTGTTCCTCTCTCTTTCAATTCTCACTTCTTTATTCCTTCCTATCTCTCTATCCTATTCTCATTTATACCTTTCTATCTTATTTTCAATCAAAATTCACTTCTATCGCTTTTAATCCTCACTTTTCTCTCCCTTTCAATCCCTCGCCTATCCCCATCTATCTCTTTCTATCTCCTTGTCAATCCAAATTCACTCCTTTCTGTTTTAATCCCTTGATTTCTATCCTAGTCTATTTCTAACTACATTTAGGAGATAGAGAGGAGTGGATTTCAAGATAAAGAAGTGAAACCATATCGCCTTAGGGATAGAGGGAAATATAAGTTTCTAGCGGCGGAGGTAGATTTAAGGAGAGAAAGGAATAAACAAGTTTTTGCTTAGAGATAAACTAAGAGATAGAAAGAGATAGAAATTACGAGACAGATTAATGGACTGTGGGATAGGAAGAGATAGATATTACAAGAAACAGGGATATACTGATTGTGTGGGATAGGAAGAGATAGGTATCATCGAATACAGGGATAAATTGATGGATAGAACAGCTCCATCTCTTATACCCTTGCTATCTCTTTCTATCTCTCTCCTTACTTGTGTTGAAACTGAAAAAATCTTTTTATTTTTTGTTGCAGGTGAGTGTTCTTTCCGCATATTTTATTCCAATACATCAAGTAAGTATTCAGCCTGAAAGTTCATCAAGATATTAAATGAATTAAAAATTCTTAGATACTATACATGCACCATGTTGATCCTAAACCTACCCTGGTCCTATTACATTTGACTTAATTTAGTTAAAACACTCTCGAAAAATAGGGCATGAAAAATCATGGCATAAGCGCAAGGAAATGAGAGAACCCGAAGATAAAGTGAGTTTTAATAGCAGGGAAAATGTTTCCCTCCTTTTTATACAATTGTGTGATTACGGCTTGAGCCGATAAGAAATGGAGTGGCGACGAGGAGAGTTTCGAGGTGACAGGTGCGTCAGTTTCTCGCGAGTCCGTGACAAGTGAGAAGAGTGCTTTTGAAAGGGGAAGAGAATGAGTAAAACAGAGGAAGTAAATAGGGGGTATCCAACTCTGCTGTACTGTTTTATCAGATGACGGTCATGTAAACCGATTCAGCTGATAAAAGTTGGCGCCAAACAACGTGGGTGATGTTCTCGAACACATTCTGACTTTTCGTTGGTGCTACACACAGTCATGTTCAGAAATACAAACACATGCTCATAAAATACTCACATAAGTATACACACAAATACTGGTCGCGTAATACGAAATGAATGATGATTCATGTGGCACGCGAGCGATTTCACGTCGTGTTCCTGTATTCTTTACCGACGTAACGGGGGGTAAGTGGGGAATAATATGCCGTCATTTGCTCTACGTGCAACAGGGAGCTAACTTCGGGCCAATCGATACACGTTACTCCGCAACATATATGTCGCGTGTTCTCTCCCAAGCGACGCCAAAGGCCCTCCCTCCTTCAACTTTGCCCCTTTGCCCCCTTCCACTTGCCATTAGTTTTCCACCTTAAAAGACTCCACTAGCGACAGAATCATGCTTATTATTTTATTTATGCTCACTTCCCTTCGTCACGCGACTCTAACTGAGAAAAACGTATGACGAGACTAATTATTTCCTTTAATTGATACTCGACAGAGATACTCCATTTGTGTGAGTTTATGTCACCCTTTATGTGATGCTTTGTCGATATTTCATTTCTGAAAAGTTCATGAATTCATGCAGTTTGTTTTAAAGGCCAGACCTCACTGACCGGTCCCTATGACCACTATTTATATATTATCCCCTATTTTCAATATCTTGTCCTTAACAAAGTACCCTATTTGTAGTCAATAGGGTTAAATTTTTCGTTAAATTTTCAAAAAAATCGACATTTTTCTAATACCTGGGTTTTACCTTTATTTATGTATTTCGTTTTTCTTTTTGAAGCATTCCTCGTTTTTCTCCTGCTTTCAAGAAAATTCCTAACCTTCTGGAAAATTTTTGAGCTTGGTATTATAGGAGAATTCCGCGGCATTTCCGGTTTGAAAAAAATTTTCGGGATAAATAAAATAGCTGACAATTCGATACTTGCAATTTTTTAAAATCTTTTGAATTTTTTTCAAATCCCTAAATACAAACTTTAAAACCTTTTCAAATTCCTATTAATTCTTTTAAATCATGTGAAAGTTTTTCGAATTCGTTGAAATTACTGAAAATCACTTGAAATCTCGTAAAATCTCTTGAAATCCTTTAAATATCCTTCGAAATCTCTTCAAATTCTTAAAAATTTCCATATTTCAAGTCTTTAAAATTCCTTAAAATTGCTTGAAATATTTTGGTATATCATGGAATTTTTTTTAATCAATTAAAACTTAAATTAAAATTAATTTCTCTTTAATTCACATAGAATTACATTGAATCAATCTTAAATTTTGATGAATTTACCTGAATTTTTACTGAATTCACCTTGAATTTGAATGAATCCGTCTTTATTTGTTTCAAAATGTTCTGATTTGAATTTTGCGAAAATTCAAATATTCCGTTTAAAATACATTTTTTATTGCAAAGAATCCCAGATTTAGGATATTTTGGGATTATTATGGATATTTGCAACATAAAAACCATCTTTTGAATTCTTTTAAAAATCCCAATACAAAATGTTAAAAGGTTTTCAAATCCTTAATAATTTTTAAAAATCGCTGGAAAAGCTTATTCTAAAATTCCTTGAAATTACTTAAAATAATTTGAAATCTCATGAGATACCTTAAAATTTTTACAAATCAATTCACAGTTTTTAGAATCTTTTTTTCCATCTTTTTTAATCCCTGCAGTTCCGCTAAAATTGTTTTAAATCATTCACATTATCGTGAATTCGCCCAAAATTTTCTTAGGTTCCTCTTGAATTCATTTGAATTACCTTTAATTGACGTTTCGTAGAAAATTTCAACTTTTAGGTGATAATCATTTTTTTATTTGGAAAACAAAGTGTCTCGTTAAAAATTCACTTTTTAAGTGGAAAATTCAATTATTCCGTTGAAAAACCACTTTTATCTTCGAAAATTTAAATATTCAATTAAAAATCCATTCTCTTAATGAACAGAATCCCAATTTTAGGTTATTCTGTGATTATTTTAGGTATTAGTAAAACTAATTTACAAAAATGTAATAAACAATCAATAATAATTATTACAAAAAAGATATCCTCTGAACTCAAAAAATAATACCCTATAAGCGACAAAAAAGTATCCTTTGCAACCTACTTTTTTTCTCATAGGGACTGCGAGGCCTGTTCAAAGTTTATTTTAATGAATGACGATTTGCAGATGATTCTCTGCGGATCTGATTTTGCTGATCGTTTTTAGTCGCTATTCACGTGATGCGGCGATGATACAAAAATAAATTAGGAACCTCCCGGGTGGTGGAAGAATTTGCAAATCACGTTTTTTAAGTGAAGTCCTTTCCCCATCTCGCACATCGAAGAATACTTATGGGTTCTCCAATCGTTCTCACGTCGTGACATTCCACTTTATCTACACCAATGACACGGCGACACTTCATCGAAGATTTCATGGAATCTTCTCCCTCTTTTTTTTTCTCTCCATGCCGGAAAGTATTACGATGACAAAGTGGAACTCCGTGCTAGATGGTACAGAAAGAGGGAGTAGGTTTCAGCGGCCTTACATAGAGACTAGATGTGTTACGTGGCAGGGATATCAAACCAATTGAGTGAACTTCCGGTCGCTAGGTCGTTTATAATGATATCAACGCGCCTCTGCGTGTTTTCACATCTTCGCCAAATATGAGCAAGGTACCGATATATATATATA
>JAUESI010000003.1:2140462-2157983 GCA_032275145.1 Synergus laeviventris
TTTTATATCAATCTGCATCATGAGTTTACACACGAAATTTTACATCTTTACACTGAGTTTGGACTTTATTTAGGATTAAAGTTTCCCTGAGCCTCGGAGTTTTTCGTATGCTCGAGGAGGGTTGAATTGGGATCCATGGGTACAGCAACGTCAAATATTTGAATTAATTTGTACGACAATCCAGTGGTTCACGAACCCTAGAATTTTCGCTCATCCGCTTTCATCCAGTCACGTACATTTATCGACAAGGGTTGCTCTCGCCTTAAGAAAACGGAAAATCTTTAGTCACCATTCACTGAACAAACGAACGGAAATGACGAGAATAATTATCGAATTCCCCTTCATTCATTGCTGATCAGAAACAAAATTAATTTCTAATTTAAAAATATATTGAAAAATTTCAAGCCACTCGAACTCACTTTATTTCAAGTATAAAAAGTAATTTTAATTAATATAGAATAAAGTAGGTGTAATTTAAAAGTAATATTAATTAATGTTCCTTTTTTTTGTATTAGGAAACATCCGGATTACCTGATTAACGAATCAACTTTTATTATAGTGATTCCCCATAATATCGGGTATAGACTAAAGAGAAACTACAAAAGCAGAAAGCTGAAAACGGAAAAAATAGTATGGTGGAAGGAAGATAATAACGCTGAGCGTGATCGCTCTGTTCTCTCGCGGATTTTTAGACCATGAAACCCTCCGGAGAATAGGAGGAAATTCCCCCCTTACTCAGTCTGAAGTCGAATCTCCCTTATTAAAAGATAATATTCCGGAATCTAATTTAGCGGACATAAATCTGCCCCTCTTTTTATTACGAAAAATCCTTTACAAAGAAACTCAATGTATTTTTTAATAAACTGACAGATGAAGATTGAAATAATTACTTCAGAAAATTTTAAAAATTAAATTATAGTAAATTAAAAGTTGAAGAAAAAACAAGCCTCACATTTCCTATGAGAAAAAAAGTAGGGTACATAGGATATTTTTTTAGTCCCTTAGAGGGTACTTTTTTATAAAAATTATTATTATCGTTATTATTAATTATTAAATTTTTGTAATTAAATGAGTAAAAAGAAAAAAACTGTTGTTGTGGTTTTTATGTAAATTAATTTTACTATAATACCCGAATAATCTCAAAATTGGGATTCTGTTCAATAAAAAATTAGATTTTCAATTAAATATTTTTTAATTTTTTCATTCAATAGAATTATTGAATTTTTAACCAACAAAGAGAATTTTCTAGAAAAAAGTTATTCATCATAGTATCTTTTATTATCAAAAAAGATAAGAGTAACTTTTTAATTAAAAACAGGTGAGAAGAAATGGAAACTAACTTAAACCAACAGAACGAAGATACTAAAAAATTTGGATAAAAGCAAAAAAAAAAGGAGCTCAGAAGAATTCTAAAGAAATCAAAAGAGCTTCCCATGCAGAAATTTCCCCATTTAGCCCTATTTGAAATTGGGTTCTAACGAGGCCCTGGTCGGAATTTCTAATTTCAATCTAAATATTTTAATATAATTAGGCATTTATCGGGCAACGATGTAGTAGTAATATCTCATTAATACCAATCATTTGAAATCTCTTGAAATCCTTTAAGATGTCTTGAAATTTTTTAAATCTTGTGAAAGCTCTTGAAAATTCTCTGGAGTTTTAATAAAATCCATTAGAATTCTTTAATATCCCTTTAAGATCCTTTAAAATACTTAACAAAATTTTTCAAAACTCATCTGAATTCTTCTAAAATTCTTTAAAATCACTTGAAATCTTTGATATCTTGTAAATTTTCTTGAAATCTCTTGAAATTCCCTCAAATTCCTTAAAAGCACTGTAAATCTTTTGAAAATCCTTTAAAATCCAATAATATAATGAAAAATCCTTTGAAATATTTAAGAAGAAATTTTTATATTACTTTAAAATGTTAAAATTCCCCTAAAGTTTTTTGAAAATCTTTTTAAATTCCTTAAAACCACATGAAATTTTTCCAAATCGCTTTAAATTCCTTAAAATCAATGGACAGCTAATAAGGGATTGAAAAGAATTCAAAACAATTGCATTTCAACGTGCGTTTAAAAAATTTTAACAGTTTTACTTTGCAATTAACAAGATTTCAAGATATTTTAAATGATTTTAAAGAATTTCAAGAGATTTGTATGGACCACAAGATATTTATAAGAATTCTACGAAATTTGAATTGATTAAACAAAATTTTAAGGTATTTTATGAGATTTAATGAATTCAAAAAAAATTTAAAGGGATTCAAAGAGATTTTAAATGGTATAAAAGAATTTGAAGGGCTTTAAAAAGAATTCAGAAAAGGTTACAAATCTTAAAGAAATTTTACAGGATTTCAAAGATTTAAGGAATTTTACGTGATTTTAAGTGATTTCAAGGAAGAATTCAAAAGATTTAAAAAAATCGCAAGTATCAAAAAAAATATATATATTAATTATCCACAAGAGTTTTGTTAAACCGGAAATGACTAAGAATTATCCTATAATACCAACGTCAATAATTTTTCAGATGATTCAACTTTATCAACTGAACTGAGGTAAAAAGGTAACAAATTCCCAGAGGAGATGGGAATCTTCTTGAAAGCAGGGGAAAAAAGAGGAACCCTTAAAAAGAAGGTAAAACACGGGAATGGTTCGGAAATCTCTCCAAACTTTCAGTGACTATTTTCTCACGATTTTAATTAGTGAAAAATATACTGGAAATCAGTGAAAAGTCATTAGTTATCACTGAAAATTTCACTGAATTTATTCATCCTCAGTGGATTTTCACTATTGACTAAAAATAATGTTATTTGGCGTCAAAATCTTGAAAATAGGAGACATATATAGGGACAAAAAAAACTAAAAAAAAAGGCACCTCTGCCTTTTTAATATTTACTGATTAATGACGATCATAAAAAGAAGGAAATATTTCAGAGAGAAGCGTTTTTGGAATACACCTTCCGCGATAGTAATTTTCAATCTTGAGATTTTATTGCTGGAAACTGAGCGTGAAAGTTGCTGGAAGATTTCAAGATAGTCCGGGAAAACTGCAGTAAATGTTTTCGCCGCATTGCGCGCGTATTATAAAAACAGCCAAGAGTTTCAGAACTCGGAGGAATTTTGTGCTTTCCGATAAGAAAAGCTCCTCACCTCGAAAGCGCCATATGACTCTGTCGTCAGCGTACTTTTTTTTATTTTACTATGGACTTTCGAGCGAATGAAACTGCGCGAAATTGTACAGTCATTACTGCCAGATATGATTAAACTTTTTATAAGGTACTATAAAAATGAGGAAGGCTGTAGAAACGCAGCAAAGTATTCAAGCGAGGGTCTCCTTTATGAAGGCTTCGGACTTATTAGATCACGGTCTCACGGAGCAAATAATAATATTCTCCCGCCGGCTATTCCCCCTTTTTAAAATCCTTTTGCCATACTTTTTAATCGTGCCATGCGTGCTTGCCATTTATTCCCCTCGTTTCTTTAATTTACGCTACAGTTATGACTGAATATAGGGAAGGCATTTTTCAATTAGGAATTCTAATTAGGCTTTTAATTAGGAGATTTTTAATCTACTCTCTTGCTTTTATAGATTTCAAATTATTTGCTTGTTAAAAATATATGATATGAAGTGACGCAGTATTATATAACTTGATAAAAGATGTTCGAGACCAGAACCAGATTTGTGCACTGCAGTCCATCTTGATCATGCATTGTCGACGGAATCTACATACATGAAATTTCCATTTCGCGATATATCATTTTCATACGTCGCTGACGGTTTCGTCCTATGCGTCTGAACATTTTCATCCCTTGCGTCATCGTATTTCATGCTTCGGATTCCTATTTCATGCGTTATGCGCGTGAAATAAAGTTCCCTAAACCCGTCGGACCGTGTACTGCGAATAGAACACTATTGTGATACATGACACCTCCCTACAAAATGGATGTTCGAATATTAAGAAATTACGTCACCCTACGTCTGGAAGTTCCGCCGAAGTAATATCATTCCAAGAAATATTACTGCTGCGAAGAAAGGAAACTGGAAGAAATAGATTCGAGAAGGTACTTCCTTATTTTATTCCAATTTTTCAATATATTCATCAATCCACGTTTTCTTGCTGAATGTCCTCTTTATTTTTCGACGTGGTTTTTTCAAGATCCATTTACCATTTACCCACCTTTTTTTAGTGTCAGTGAAAATGACCAATAAGGTTAACGCATGCTCTGAGGGCGATTAATTTCTCGTTTTTGCACTCGTCTAAACATTTTCAAAGAATATGGAAAAAAATTTGGTATTTTTAATTTTTATAATTATAAAAACTTCTAATTAATATTAATACTTGTTTAATTTCAGGCATCTCAATAAGTTTCATAATATTCCTCAAAATTGCTTAGAATCGTATGAAATTTTATAAAATTTTAAGATTCGTAAAATCAGTTGACATTTATCTTAAAATTACTTAAAATTACTCAAAATCCCATGAAGACTCTTAGATTTCTTAAAATTGATGAAAATACACCGAAATTTCGTTAAATCCCTTGAAGCCCTTCAAAGTCCTTAAAATTATTTAATATTCGATAAAATATTGTAAAATCCCTTAAAATGAGAGAAAAATCAATGAAATATCGCGGAATTTCTTGACATCCCTTAAAATTTTCTAAAATTTCGTAAAAGTCCTTAAAGTTACTTAAAATCCCATGAATTCATTAAAAGTACTTAAATATCCCACGAAATTAATTAAAATTACTTAAGATTTCAAAAAATATCATAAAAGTCATTAAAGTTTTTAAAACCCCATGAAATCTGATGAAATACCTCAAAATTTCTGAAAAATCACCGAAATTTCTTTAAATCCCTTCATAGTCCTTAAAATTATTTAATATTCGATTATATATTGTAAAAGCCCTTAAGCTACGAGAAAAATCAATGAAATTTCTTAAAACATGAAATGACTTAAAATTTTCTAAAATTATTTAAAATTCCATGAAATGTGATGAAATCCCTCAAAACTTCTAAAAATCGAATGAAATTTCGTAAATTCCCTTGAATCTCTTAAAAGACCTTAAAATTACTTAACATGGCATGAAATATTGTAGAATTCTTTAAAATACGAAAAAAATCAATGAACTTTCATAAAACATGACATTACTTAAAATTTTCTAAAATTACTTAAAATCCCATGAAATCTAATATAATCTCTTCAAATTTCTGAAAATTCAATGAAATTTCATAAAATCTCTTGGAACTTTAAAATTCCATAAAATTACTCAATATCTTAGAAAATATCTTCAAAGTATTTAAAATTAAACAAAATGTCATTAAATTCCATAAAATTATTTAAAACCCCATGAAATTTCATGAAATCCCGTAAACTTTCTGAAAATCGAAATAAATTCAGTAAAATCCTTCATTATTCAACCTTCCATTAAATTCTATTACATCTCTTCAAATATCTGAAAATCTAATTAAATTTCGTTAATTACCTTGAATTTCTTAGAAGTCCTTAAAATTACTTAATATATCACGAAATTCTTTAATATACTTTAAATGTTATATATCGTCAAATTGGTTAAAATTATTTAAAACCCCCGGGAATTTCATAAAATCAGTTAAAATTTGTCCAAATCCAAATAAATTCTGTAAAATTCTTTTGAACTTTTTACATTATTCAACCTCCCAGTAAATTCTATTACTTCTCTTAAAATATCCAAAGAAATTTCCTAAAATCGCTTAAAATTTCATAAAATCCTACAAAATATCGTCAAATACTTTAAACTTCCTGCAAACATAATGAAATCTGGTTCAATCCCTTTAAATTTCCTTAGATTCTATAAAAGCCCTTAAAATTTATCGAATTACCGTGAAATGAAATTATATTTCTAAATTTCCAATATATGGTAAAATCACTTTTTTTAGATAGAATTAGTGCTACATATAACACAAACGGTAGTTTTATTTATTTTATACTTATTCAAATATTAGAACTTGCAATTTGAAATTGCAAATCACGAAATCATCCACTAAATGTTTGATTTATTTTTCTTTGAAACAATAACCTCTCATAAGAAGAGAGCAATCCTAATTTTTTCCCCATATATATTTTACTGCTTTTCGTCAGCAATTTGAAATACGACTGTCATAAAGGATAGGGGACGCGTGGCTCTGCGAATCAGTGGCCAACAGATTACAGCAACGCACATATTTCGTTACTTTATACGAATATCAAATTGCACTCATGCACACAACACTCTCACATAAAATATCAATATCCACTTTCATCTCTCGTTCACAAAAACGTTCAACTCACGAAAGAGATTGGTAATAATGACTCTAAAATTTGTAGTTACATAAACGAAACAACGAAGAGTAATAATACTCCTCTCTCGTTTTTTCAATTCTGAATTGTTTTTCCACGAAAAAAGTGTATTAACAACAAAAGCGCGAGCAAATTCCACCATAAAACTTATTGTGAAAACGGTTTATTATTTGATTTTAATTTTAATTTTAATGAAGCAATTAAGAATGTAATTGGAGATTTTCAATAGTGGGAAAAAATAGAGCGTGATGCAACCACACAATTGGTATTTGCAAACTATTCGGTATTTCTATTCATTATTTTTCGCAACCGATAATAAGGGGTGGCGTGGTTGATGGCAGCGAGGCGTGATATTGATATCCCTCGATTTCCTAAGGGCTGATGTGCTTTCCCTTCTCGTCCCTGTCCTTCTTCTCTGAGCCAACATTCCTCTTTGGCTTTAAACCTGACACCCTACAGGATTTTTATGATAAAAAAATGAATATCGTTTTCCAAACTCTAGCATCCAAACTTTTAGCCTTCAAATAAAAATGATTTCTTAACAATAATAGGAAATAAATTAAATATCAAATGAAATGATTTTAGGATAAATATTAAACAGAAATGTATTATTTTGTCGAACAACTTTTTTCCACGTGGAATTAATTTATTTTTTCATCGTGAATAAAATTGATCAAGTGGCAGCCTATTTATCCAGAACATGTTGAAAAGTGGTTTCATATTTATTCTCGCAAGTGTTGATTTTCAGCTTCTATGTACATTCGTTGAGCATGCAATTCACAACTAGTTAATCGGTTGTTGGTGAAACTCGAGTTTTCAAATGGAAATCAGCAGCTGCAGTAGCACTTTAAAGTGAGCTTGCACTCACGGTACAGGAGTCACACAAAGTTTTAAGTTAACTTATGACAGCTTCCTATCCCTAAAGGCCCACACAAAAGCACATAACTTTCTAAGCTCTATTATTCTATCCTGTATTAAACATAAAACTGCAAGTGGCTATTTAGTTTCTAGAAATTTTTTCGTGTTTAAATAATATTTTTTAAAATAATACTACAGAAATAAAATAACTAGGGCAAGGTCTGTCCCCGTCCAAATAATGATCTTAAGATCTATACCCGCGCCTAAATTTTAATATCTGGACGGGGACAGATCTGGCCCTGCTTAGAACCTTATGATCGGGCCCAGATCAGGGCCGACTTGAAATAGGGAGAAAATTTGACAATTTCTGCACGGATATCGGGTAAAAGTGCTACAATCGTTAGTTTTCAATCAAAAAATTTTCGTGAGACGTAAACACCGAAGCAAAAATAAAAATTCCATTATTATTCAAATTTTACTTATAAAATACTTACTTAGTCGCAGTGCCTTGTTATTACTCTGCACTTCTATTAATACTCCTGAAGTTTCTAAATTCGTTAATACGATTATGAAAGTTTCTCTCCGTTCCGGCCTGATTACAGAACCACGCCTCCTTGATTTTCATTGAAAGTTCAGAGTCAAATTTGTAACACGTTGGACGATTCTCACCGTATCTTCGCGTGCGTTACATAAATCTTAATATGCGAGCACTCCTTTAAATTATTCAAACTCTCTTTGATAAAGGCACTGAAGATTCTATCGCGTTTGTAAAACTTCGTGAGAAACGATCGGCTTAAATGAACCCACAAGTTTTCCACAAATTCTGCAAATTTATTTCAGTCTTACCCATAACTTCCTCTTTCCTAACACCTTTTTCAACTCCTTTTTCCAAACGATTTTTTCATCTCCTTCTTCACACCCGTGCATAAATTGCCTCATTTGACATAGGGTTCTGACCAGGCCCTGGTTGGAATTTCTATTTTCAATACAAATATTTTTGTATAATTAGGCATTTATGGGACAATGATATAGTAGTAATATCTCATTAATACCAATATTGTTGATAATGAAACAGGGCCTTGAAGAGTTTTCCACGTCAAAACCAAATATCGGGTAAAAGTAGGGAATTCTCAAAATTTTCCGCATTTAATTATTTATGAAAATATATAAAAGATGGTTATCTTTACATGTATATTTAAAAATTGATTGTTCACAGCCATGAACATATTTCTAAGAACTTTAAGCAGGTTTTTGACGAAAATTATTATTACAATACATTTTATGATTATATTTTATACATAATTTTTAACAAGTAGAGATTGAAAGGGATTTCAAAAGATTTCAAATGGTGTCAAGGGATTTCAACAAATTTCAGCAGATTTCAATAGATTTTACAGATTTTACAGAACTGAAAAACATTTTTCGTTTTCAAACTACTTCCAAATTTTGAAACTTTTTTTAATTTTTTGAAATTTCTTAAAATCACTTGAAATCTCTTGAAATCCTTTCACATGCTTTGATAACTCTGACATTTCTTGAAAATTCTTAAATTTTTTATACTCTGTTAAATTCCTTTGAAATTTTATAATATCTTTAAAAATCATTTGGACTAATTTAGGAATTTACAAAAATTTTTAAATAAATTAAAATCTTGAAAATCTTTTAAATTTATTCGAAATTCTTTAAAAACACTTTAAGATCACTTAAAACCTGTCTAATACTTAATACAATCGTTTGATTTCTTGAAAATCTTGAAATTAATTCTAATTCTTTAGAAATTCTTTTAAAATTCTTTAACACCACTTGAAATCTATTGAAATGGCTTTAAATTATTTAAAATCACTATAATCACTTAGAATCTCTTGAAATCACCTTGAATTCTTTAAAATCATTTGAAATCTATTTAAATCGAATTCGTTCTTGAAATCTTTTAGGAAATCTTGACATCTTTGAAATATTGTAAGATTTCTTTAAATCCATTTAAATTACTTAGAGTCATTTCAAATTTCTTGAAATCTCTTTAAGATTCCTTAAAATCGATTTTAAAATCTTTTTGGAAATCCTTAAAAATTCTTAAATATCATTTGAAATTCTTTGAAATACCTAAAAAAACATTAATTAACATACTCTAAAATTTTGAAACACCTGTGAATTATTTTGAAATTTTTTAAAAACTCCTTAAAACCACTTGTTTCAATACAATTATTACTTCTTTTTTAGAATAAAATTTTTTTTGGAAATGGAACTAGTTAAGTAATCAAATATTTTAAGTAATGAATCCAGAATAGTTTTTTAATCTTGATAGGATATTGACCAGTTTTTTCTACATGGGGTATTTACAAGTGGGGTCCTTTCAAGTTTTCCAGATTAGGACCACAGTAGAACTAGGGAAAGCTGGCCAGGAGCCCATTAGGACCCTATAAAAATTTCTGCATGGGCACCTGTGTCCATTTGGGAAAGTAAGCAAGGGGATTGAAAAGAAGTCGGAAAACGCATTTAACTGTGCGGAAATTTCATTATGGATCTTATCGGGGCCCAATCGAGCAGAACTTGGGCCATTTTGGCGGGGCCAGATTCGAATTGAAAGCGGAACCTGATCAGCGCCTGAATATATGCCCCGACTTTTAGTCAAATCTGAGCTATATTACAATTTTTTTTACAAATCAGGCCCCCATGGGGAATACTATTTATGCCCGAGGTAGGACGAATGATGTGGCTCTGGCTGGGGCCGGATCAGATAGCCACAACATTAACTACTGCCTGATATGGATAATCTTCTGAAGCCCTATTTTAACGAATTGGTTAATCTTCTCGCTACCTGATCTGGCCCCAATAAGACCCTCGTGTTAGGTCCTATATTGGCTATAAATACTATGCCCGATCGGGACCTGATTTGTAATATCGATCTTTGTCAATTTCTGCACGTATAGAAATATGTATCAAGTTCTAATAAAAATTTGTAGATATTTGATTTAAAAACTTCCTGGAACTGAAAATTGTCTTTTGAGATTCCAGTTACATCCGTAGACTATGGATCCTGATTATTTGTCAAAATTACCATATACTTATATGTTTTATGTAAATTGAGAGAAAATAGAGGAGAAACGTGAATTGCGTTGGAAACTGGGTTTGGAAGTACGCGAGCTGGGGTTTGGGGTTGTATTGATCGGTGGCGTTGCGTGGGGTAGTGACTGAAACAGTAGGCACCTTTAGTCACTGAAGTACCTACTACTGAAATTTGGACAAGCGTGGCCTTGACCAGCGAACCCTTCTCTGAAATGGATATAACTTATCTCCAAGCGCAATTTATTTCAGCATATTTGCCTTATTTTACCTTCACGATCATCCCACTTGGGCAACAAAGTGTTAGAATGGTTTGTTTAAACAATGGCTCTCTTTGCCACGTAGCAGCTCAACAAAAAGATTCATAACAGGCACACGCATGACATCGGGTAAATATTTTTTATGAGCTTTATTATCCCCGATACTACCCTGATCATACAATTTGGGCGAAATAAATATTTGATTAGACAATATACTTTTAAACAACCCGTGCAGAAATTAATTCTTTTTCACTTATTCGAGTGATGAAGTATTACATCTGTTTGTTTAAACAATGACTGCTTTCCAAATAAAAAATAAACTAAAAAATGCATAAGAGGCACACGTTTGCCAAGTGGATCGGGTAAAGTTTTTTAATAATGTTTACCAACCATTTACTTTTCTAAAGTCTCGTTAAAGAATATTTGCCAACGGTGAAATTCAATCAAAAAAATGTCAAGCTTTTGTAAGCTTTTATATGTATTTTATACATGAGAAAAAGAAGAGAAGAAAAAATGATACAGTAAACCGCTGAAGATTGAAATATATTTTATGATTATCTGAGAATTGATGTTTATAGTCTGAGTTATTTATTTCGGTCAAGTAAGAGAAAGTTCTGGCATTGGACTCGTTCTTTTGAAATCATCTTTAAAAAATGAGAGGTTGAATAAAGCTGACCTGACAGACTGCGGTCTGTGCTCTGCAGTGCAGATAAGAGTTCAACCTAACATATTCCTCTGGGAATAGGTTCCTTCATGACTACAGCAGTTTCCTGGATTTCTTGAGACACAAGCTTTCACGAAACAATTTACGAGACAATCGCTATAATGTCACGTAATTTTATTGTGCTAATACAAATTTTCCCTGATCCAAATTGAACAAGTATACCAACAAAAATGTTATTTCCAGAAGAGCAAATTTTTTTAATAGTAGTAGTACAAATTTTAGTAGTATAAATCAAAGCACAGTCAGACATTTAAGGACTTATTAGTAGTATCACTCATAATTAGAGTCAGACAATTTAATTTAGTCAGTAGTATATGTCATAATATAGTTAGACAGTTGGAAAGGGAGCTTAGAATGTGGGTGTTAATATATAGTCAGACATTAGCTGTAATATGATAATATTACGATGTAATATGATGATTGAGATAATCTGATCTGGAAAACAGGCAAGAACCTTACAAGGTACGTAACGATCTCACTCCACGAAAGGAAAACTGGTCAATACCCCATCAAGAATTAAAAACTATTTTGGATTTATTATTTGCAATATTTGATTACTTAATTACTTAATTCCTTTTCTTTAATTATAGGTTAAATTTCTATTCGTCGTCTGTCAGAATTGACAATGGATTTTAAGACACTTAAAGCGATTTCAAAAGATTTCTGATGAGTTTAAAGATTTTTAAATGATTAGAAAATATTATTAGTATTTCAAGGGATTTTAAATGCTGTTAAAGAATTGAACAGTAAAAAATCAAGGAGTTTTTGGGAACTTAAATGGATATCAAGAAATTTTTAAATATTTCAGATATCCTAAAGGATTTCAAGAAATTTTCAAGAATTTAAAATAATTAAAATGTTATATTTAGCTATTTAAAGGTATTTTAAACGAGTTTAAAGGATGTTCAAACAATATTTGACAATATTTGAAAGATATCAAAAGGTTCAAGTTATTTTAAGGAATTTTAAAACACAAAAAATGTTTTTAGATTTTTTAAAATCAGTTAAATGTCTTGAAATCTGCTGAAATCTGTTGAAATCCCTTGTAACCTTCTTAAATCTTTTGAAACACATACTTTAAGATAATATAATCTCAAAATGCATTATAGTCTAATGATAATATCCGTGTTACTCAACAATATATTTGTTAATTATGCCGTGTATAAATATAACCACCCTACATATTTTTATAAATAATTATTTCTACCTGATATTTAGTTGCCCCATAAATGCCTAATTATATAAAAATATTTTTATATAAAATAGAAATCCCGACTAGGGTCTCATCAAAATCCCATTATATTGGTAGTAGTACTAAATCGTGGAATTTCTGCATGGGAAGTAGTACAAATCAACATATAGTCAGCCATTTAAGGAATTATCAGTAGAATCAGTCATGAAAAAAAGAAATCAGTTCGCGGTAGTTTCGAAGCTGGCATTACTTCGTCGTTTGGTTAAAGTAGGTAAACTACGATAAAGGTAGGGAAGAATATAGTTTCCCTGTAGTAACGCTGTATACCGTAATAGCAATCAAGTGTACGGTGGTCGCAGCAGTAAAACTAGCTATAGCAACATTAAAGAACTCTTCTCGTTTTCTCCTTTTCGGGCTAAACACATTTCTTACTTTTCTTATCATTACCGATTAGTTTTTTTTTTATTGAGCGGTTCCTTAATGTCTCCTGTCTTCTGACAAAATTATGATAGAATATTTTAATTTTTGTTTGCCTCTATGAAAAGTGTATTTTCTAATTAACTGTTTGAATGTATTTCGATAAATATTACCTTATTATTGTGCAACCTCTAACTGAATTTAAAACATGAAAATAAAACAGAAATATAAAAACTGACGCAATTAAAAAGTTCTTTTAATTAGTCTTTCACGTTTTGCAATTTAATCAAAATTAATGAAGGTATCATGTGAGATAAAATTAGAGTTTGCTTGAAACTTACACCGACGAATTTGATTACCAAAACTTTAAATAAAACTTCTCCATAAAATATAAATATAATTATGTAGGTTTCCAGTTTATAACAACTCATCCTTTTTCAACAGAGAACTATATAAAGAAAGTCGAACAACTCATTCGAGATTCGCATTAAAAAAGTTCTAAATCCGAAATGAAATAAAGTGCAAACTCGCTTCAAGATTTATTCCAAAGCCCTTAATCTGACCCGTTAAATGAAATGTACTCAGAAACTTTTTGCAGGTTTTCATTTAGAAGTTAGAACGAAAGGCTCGACTCTATTTTTGAAGCTAATATTAAGTTCTCGAATGATTTAAGTCGTTTATTATACTCATTATAAATTTAACTCTACAAGAATTACATGCATCACAGAAGTTCCAAGAACTGCAGGAACTTAAAAAATCTGAATTCCCTGAATCGTCAGACGTGATATCTTATAAGGGTTTAGATAAAATGAAATTTCTTCGACGAATGCAAAACTTTCAAGTTCCTTGACATACCTCCCTTTCTTCTCGTGAAACTTGGTTCGGACCTTCAAGTTTAGCGATTAAGAAAAATATACCTAAAGACTGCAACTTGTAAAGGAAACCGTAGGAAACCCGACAATGTTAGCCCCTTCTCTTCTGTTCCCAACAACTGCTTTTGTAGGGTAGAACTGAGGTTTTGCTTTAAATATTCATTCCGTGTAGCGGCAGTGCCCTGCCCACTTTAATGTTCTCCGTTATACCAGACACTGTTCTGCTTTTTGCATATGAGCGTCGGAGAGCCTTTTTACTTTTTACATTTTACTTTTTTTTCTTTTTTTTTTACTTTATTTTTACCATAGTCAGCCCTCTCTCTTTCTTACCCTCTATCTCTCCCCTTTCTCTTCTCTTTCTCCTCGTACTTGGGAGTCCCCCGAAATTCCCGAGGTGCAGATTTAATATTTATCCAAACGAGACTATCCTGACTATCCGCCCAAACGTTTGCGGGGCACCTCAAATCTTGAACTTGAACCACCACCCCTCATTATTAGTATTACGTGCTTCCTTCTGCCCTTTACCATTTTCTCTGAATGTAACTTCAATCTATACACTCTTCTTTATTAGAGAAAAGACGAACCCTCGTTTATTAAAGTATCTACCCCCTATTCTCATCACCTTTTTCAACCTTCTTTCACCATTTTTAACCTTTTTTCACCTTTTTTTCCCAATCTTTCTCATCACTTTTTCCTACCATAGGCCTCACAGCCCCTCTAAGTAAAAAATAGGGTACATAGGATACTTTTCTTCGCTCATAGGGTACTTTTTTTAGGCTCAAAGGGTACATTTTTTAAAATAAATATTAAATAGTCTTTGGAATGTGAATAGTAAAAAGAAAAAAAATCTCCTGCTGCGGTAGATTTTATGTCAATTTACAAATACCCAGAATAGTGCCAAAATATCCCAAAACTAGGATTCTTTTAAATATCAAAAAATTGATTTTAAACTAAATATATCAATTTTCACAAAATTTTAAAGGAATTCAAATGAATTGAAAAGAATTCTAAAGAAATGAAAATATGTTTTAAACCAATAAAGATGGATTTAAACAAATGCAAGGTGAATTCAGTCAAACTTCAGGTAAATTCATAAAAAATGATGCTTAATTATAAATAATTATACATGAATTGATCAACATGAATTTAAAGAACTTTAAACGATATTTAAAAATATTTCTTTTGCAATTAACAATATTTCAAGATATTCTGAATGATTTTAGAGAATTTCAAGGAAATTGAGGGCATTAAAAAAGATTTGAAAAGACTCTAAGAAATTTTTATTTATTTTGTATCATATCAAGATATTTCAAGAGATTTTAAGGAATTTTAAGGACTTGAAATGTTCAAATTTTAAAGAATTTGAAAGATTTCGAATATAGATTTTAGAGGGTTTCAAGAGATTTCATAAGATTTTAATACATTTTTAATACAATTATTTCATGATATTTTTAAAAATTTTAATTAATTTAAAACAAGGAATTTGAAAGGGTTCTAAAAGATTTTTTTTAAAGATTTCAAAACATCTTTAAAAATTTCAAGTATTAAATAAAAATATTTTGAGCTTTAAAAGATTATTATTGTACTTAGCCGAAAAAGTTTTGTCAAACCGGAAATGATGCGCAATAATCCTATAATAATAATGTCAATAATTTTTCAGATGTTTCAACTTTACCCCAATAAACAAAGTTGAAAAAGTAACAAATTCCCAGAATAGGTGAAACAGGTGAAAAAAGATCAATACGAGACATATGATAACTAAAATTTATTTTCACCTTAAACAATGAATTTTTAACAAAATATTTTCTTGAAAACATATGAGAAAAGAGGAATTCTTAAAAGAGGGGAAAATGGAGGCGAAAAGACTGTGTAGCCTGTAATCTCTTGATTTTGTGTAAATTAGAAGAAAATTTTCCGAGTCAAACCCAAACATCAAGTAAAAATAGGAAATTTACAACATGTTTTTTTTTCAAATAATTTTAAAATCTTGTAAGTTTTAAAAGTTTTTTGGAATACTTTAAAATCATTTGAAATCTCTTAAAATCCTTTCAGGTATTTTGACATCTTTAAAATTTATTCCAAATCCTTAAATTTTTTGGTATTTTATGAAATCCTTTGGGATTGTTCAGTATCATTAAAAATTCCTTGAAAAGATTATAAAAAATTGTTCTGAAGACTTAAAAAGAAATTTAAAAAAATTTTAAGCTATCTGTAAATATTTCAATGAAATTCACGAGATTGAACAGATTTAAAAAAATCTAGAAATATTTTTTGTTTTGAAATTACTTGAGAATCTTGAAACTCTTTTAAATTTTCTCAAATACCTTAAAAGTACTTAAAATCTCTTGAAATCCTTTAAATTGTCTTGAAATTTTTTAAATCTTGTGAAAGCTTTTGAAAATTTTCTGGAGTTCTCTTAAAATCTAATAGAATTCTTTAATATCATTTAAAATCCTTCAAAATACTTTACAACATTTTTCAATTACATGAAAGTCATCTGAATTCATTTGAAACTATTTTTAAATTCTTTAAAATCACTTGAAATCTATTAAAATCGTTCTAAATTCCTTAAAATCAAAATCAAAATCTTTTAAAGTATTTAACAAAATTTGATATTACTTTAAAATCTTGAAACTCCCCTGAAGTCTTTTGAAATTCTTTAAAAACTCCTTAAACCCACTTGAAAAATCTTTTGAAATCGCTTTAAATTCATTACATTTAGTTGGCAGCTCTAATCTCGATTTTCAGGAATATAGGCAGCGAATAGAAATCCAATCAATGGGTGAAAAGAGATTGCGACTTCAGATTTTGGGATTTCGAGAATATATTTTCGATATCTGAAAAAGAATATTTTTTTAATCTTTATGAGGTATTTACTGGTTTTCCAGATCAAGACCACACTAGAACTACGAAAAACTGGTCAGGGCTCTACCAGAAGTCCATCCAAATTTCGGCATGGGTATTTGAAACTTTTAACGAGCTTTCATGCAGAGCTCCTTTAGATTCTAGAATGTAGGAACCTTTGTCAATTCCTTTTACCAAAGTCCAACTTCAAACAGCTTTTTTCATCCCCTCCTTCAAATCTTGCTCTCTAACGTTCCAACATTTATTCCACGTATATTTATACTTGATCAAATATAATATATTACTTGATGAAGGTTTTATCTTCGACAGTATGTGAAGCTTCCGTTTCATGTTTTCCACTTTCATCCTCTTAGAAGCTAATCCACCTATTCCTAGGGAATTTAATCTACAAGCTAGATTGAAGTTCTCAGACCCGGACGCAGTATTCCCAATTCGCGCGTCGCTCTTAATTCAAGCGTGAAGTGAAGTATCCATCGGAACATTCCAGGATGTAGGGTACTTTCGGTACCCTCGAAAGTCAACTTTCACGCTCTCGAGAACGTGAGCTCTTGTCGCTCGGCGCACATGTTTCACCGGATGAAAAGTCAGCAGAAAAGGAACAATCCGAATTGCAATGAACGCTCTGCAGGTGTGTCTTCATAAATATTAAAACAAATGAGAAAACGAGACCATAAAGTCTTAAGAATAAAATAGGAACAATAGAGATAAAACATGTAACCCCAATAATGTGACCAATTTCTTTGAGTTCTGAGTTAACACTAAATATACCATATGTGATTCCAGACTTCAAGAAATTTTAAGCGATTTTAAGTAATTGAAGTGTTTTTAAAGAATTTGGATGAGTTTCAAGATTTTCAAATAATAAAAAAAAATTTTTTTAGTATTTCAGGGGTTTTTAAATGATATTGCAGAATTTTTAAGGATTTTCAAAAGACTGAAAGTGATATTAAG
>JAUESI010000003.1:2178050-2190832 GCA_032275145.1 Synergus laeviventris
ATTTTAGCTGTTCTTAGAAACATCTGCCCAGTCGATTCTGGAATTTAGAAGCTAAATTCAAAGTTACGACGTAACACCCCATGCCAACTGAAGCTAATTCAAGTGAATTTAAGAGGAACATATATGTAAACAAAATTTTAGGTGAATTTCACGATATTGTGAATGATTTTAAAGAATCTCAAGGAAATTGTAGGGATTACAAAAGATTGAAAAAAAGCTTCTAAAAAGTGTGAATTGATTTTTAAAAAGTATACTTCTTGATAAAATAGGATTGGGAAAATATATTTTGTTCATTTGAACGTTCGAAACTTGGATACTTTTTTTGTATATTTTTTTTTTGGTCAAAGGGTATCTTTTTTATACAAATTATTATTGATTATTTATTACATTTTTGCAATTTTGTGGAGAAAAAAATGTTTTTGTGGTTTTTATGTAAATTAATTCTACTAATACCCAAAAGAATCACAGAATACACTAAAATTGGGATTCTGTTCAGTAAGAAAATGAATTTTCAATTAAATATTTAAATTTTCGACGATAAAAGTGTTATTTTAACAGAATAGTTATATTTTCAACCAAAAGATTGGATTATCAGCTAAAAGTTGAAATTTTCTACGAAAAAAGATGATTTTTATAAAGATATTCTAAAGAATTAAAAAGAATTTAAAAAAATTGCAAGTATCAAATACAAATACTGCCATCTTTAAAATACATTAAATTTCCTATTATTTTAATTATCTGTTTTTATTAAACTAGAAATGACTCAGAATTATTCTACAAAGGTGAAAAAGTAACAAAAATTTCCAGAAGAGGTGGAATCCTTCAAAAAAATAAAGGTAAAACACGTAAATGCCGAAAACTCACGATTTTTTGAAAATTTTACACCATTGACTAAAAATAGGGTACTTTAGAGACGAATTATGTACTTCAAAACTTTGCAATTATTCCCTTAAATACTTCCAACTTTTATATACTAAAATGTCAATAATTCAAAGCTCCAAAGTTTAAAATATCACCATAATTCCATTATTATTTGCACATTTAACAATGTAAAGTTTTTGAAGTTGGAAATTCCCAATAATTTAAACTTGTGAAGATTAAATTTTCACGCTGTTCAGCTTTGAAATGAGAAGCTGCGAGAATTTCCGATGCTTTTCTAGCTTGGAAAAGGGAATTAAATTATACCATTGCTATTGTTATGAACATAATATTTGCTTTCAAATTTAAACTCACCGTGTTTTCAAATTTTCAATGCTGATTCTGATCAGATTTCTTACCAGTAATCCCTTAATGGAAAAAGGATAGGGGATATGACAAAATATTTTCAAGTCTCAGAATCGCTTTTTTGGCGAATTCAAACCTCTCCAAGTGATTGCAATAAAACACGATATTAATTCCTCCACGAAATGAAAAATGTCAATACTTTGGAGATGCTTTATGCGTACATCTCTGCAGATTACACAATAATTCAATTTCCTGCTGCCGAAAGCATCCGAAAACTCGAATAATAATTTCGCTGAGAGATATGAGGGATGTCGAAGAGCTTGGATCCATTTAGAGTACAAAATGGGTTGCGCGATGGAAGGGTCGTTGAAGCTAATGCCATCCTACCCTAAGGGCGATCGACACGTCCGTCGCGGAAGCGGCTGACGCGAATTACTTTGCACTTACGCCAGCGAAGCGGAGAAATTAATCCTTTGACACAGTTGTGCTGACCATCAAGTTCTATGTGTGCTTTTAAATAGTACATATAGAGGCAACCATGAAGCTTCATTTTGACTAGTGTTGCACAGCGACACGAGATACCCGATTGTTTTGCTCATTTGTAAGCGGTCTGGAATTTAGTCAGTTGTACTACTTCAAATTGCAATTTGTGCTAAGAAAATTGTAAACCCTGTTATTTTCATTGTAAAAGTTACAATTTCAAATATAGTAAAACTTTAAATGGTAAATTTAGCAATTTCCTTTTTTGTTTGCGTTCGAGCAGTATTCTGGAAAACTGAGTATTTAATTCTCTCTTTTATTTTTATCATCTCACCTCGTCTCATTTCTCGAGCGATTTATTGATATATGGTACACGAAATGTTATCAAAAGTATTTAATGTCAGGAATCTCAATAGGTTTCATAATATTCCTTAAAATCCCTTGAACACCCTATAAAATCTAGGGACATCCCTTAAAATTTCGAAAAAGCATTTGAAAGAATATCCATGTCCTTTTTAGAATAGAACTAGCATGTCTTTTCACTCTTTTTACTAATAAGATTCAGAGGATTCTAAACAATTTTAAATCAAAGGATTTTAAAATGTTTTAAGGGATTTCAAAAGTATTTAATTTCAGGAATCTTAATAAGTTTCATAATATGCCTTAAAAATCCTTGAACATCCTACAAAATCTAGTGAAATTCTTTTAAATTTTGTAAAATCACTTGATATTCTTTTATATTCCTTAAAATTCCTTAAAATATTGGTAAAGCTTTTAAAATTCCTGAGAATCCAATGAAATTTCTTCAAATCCCTTAAATCTCTTAAAAGTCTTTGAAATTACTTAGCGTGCAATAAAATATTGTAAAACTCATTAATTTACAAGGAAAATCAAAGAAATTTCTTGAATCCCTTAAAATTTTCTAAAATTACTTCAAATCCCATGCAATCTCATTAAATCTCTTAAAATTCCTGAAAATCCAACGAAATTTTATAACATCTCTTAAGATTCCTTGAAATTACTTAGCTTGCCATAAAATATTGTAAAATCCCTTAAACTACAAGGAAATTCAACGAAATTTCATAACATGTCTTGCTCACATAAAGGTCCTTAAAATTATTCAAAATCCCTTGAAATTTCTGAATATCATAATAAATTTTGTAAAAACCTTGTAAGTTCCTTAATATTATTCAAACTCTCTTTAAATCTCATTAAATCCCTTCAAATATCTGAAAATTCAATAATATTTCCGGAAATTGGTTGAATCCCATAAAAGTCCTTATAATTACCTAATATCTCATAAAATATCGTACAATCCATTAAAATGATTTAAAATCTTATGAAATCTTATGAAATCTTTTAAATATTGTACATTCACATAATATTCTTTAAAACTGAATAAAATATGGTTAAATCTTTTAAAATTGCTTGAAATCCCATGAATTTGGTAAAAACCCTTGAATCTGTTAAATGTCCTTAAAATCTGTTAACATGCTATATAATATTGAAGTTCCTTAAAATATAAGAAAATTCAATGAAGTTTCGTGGAAACTTTTTTTAAATCCATTGAAATTATCTAAAATTACTTAAAATCTCATTAAATCTCTTTAAATTTTTTAAAACACAATTAAATTATATAAAATCTCTTTAATTGATTAAAAGTCATTAGAATTACTAACTATCCCAAGAAATTTATTAAAATTACTTAAAATCCTACAAAATATCATGAATTCCTTAAAATCATATAAAACTCCATGAAATCTCATGAAATCCCTCAAAATTTATGAAAATCTTAATAAATTATGTTAAGTCCTTTTAAACATCTTAAAATCATTTAAACTCTCATTAAATCCTTTAAAATTTCTTAAATTCCCTCAAAATATCGTCAAATATCTTTAAATTTCTCGAAGTCGTTTAGACAACAAAAATAATCTGCAAATAGTTTTCAAATTCTGCACGTTGGACACAATTTGCACAATTTCCAGAAAACCAATGAAGTTTTCAACAACAATGTGTTTGATATTTTCAATATATATGGTAATATCACTTTTTTAAAATAGAATTATAGCTATGCATATAGAGACGATATTCTTTTATTTCAAATGTCAATTTTGAAACTGAAAAAACAGTTGATATATATATAAATATATACCATATAAAATATAAACGATCTTTCGAGAAGCTCACTTATACGAGACGATATTTATTAAAAAAAACAAAGGACGAGAGCTTAAATTGTTATTCCTACCTTACCAGCTTTCATTTTTTCAGGCACCTCACTTGAAAACAAATATTGGCTACTAACAATAAATTTTAATTATTACTTTTCAATGTGATACCTAAAAACCTGAAATATGGTTACATGGCCTTAAATCCAAAATATTTGAATTATCCCTTCTGGACAAAAAGTAGGCAGACGCACTGAAACGACGAATAAAAGAGAGAGGCGGAAGAGTCATGAAAAAGTAGGTAGGTACACGTAGAGGCACTCTTCAACATGGTAATGCGGAGGAGTACAAGAGCCTTCATCCCTTTTCTCCTTACTTTCTTATTTCCTCATTTCTTTTTATTTTCTTCGTTTTCAACTTGTATATCGAGTAGACCGAGATTCGAATAAGATGCGACAGCTACCAATACGTAACGTCTTCGAAACTCGTCTCGTGTACGTCGGATGATCCTCGTTACTTCGTTACTGCAGTAGAAGGTGACGGCACTCTCACTGAATGGATGGAGATAGAAAAAGATGGTACAGACGAGCAGAAGAGATTGACTGCAGAAGCCACTGAGACATAGTTACGTGCCTCAGCCGCAATGGAAGGCAATTTGTGTTCGATGCAACCCTCTTCTCAAGAACACTCTCAAGCAGTTTGCTTTACATGATTTTTATCATTACTTATTCTAGGGCATTGTCTTCCATCAGACACTTTGCGACTCTTACCATAAACGGTAAATCTCGAAAAATCTTGTAAATCGGCCAGACTACAAAAATGCAGCAATGTCAATAATAGCGATACTTGCAACGTTTTCTCTTGGCACAACCTTCTTTTGTTTTTTAGCCCTTGGTATCACGCAATCACTGCCGATTGTGCCACTGTCTGCGAACCTTGTTTAACAGGCGAGAGTAACAAACCAAAAGAGCGGAAATGACGGGTGAGAGGGAGAGAGCTTGACGAGAGAAAAATATAGCGACGGTCGAAGAATCTGTCGTTCGTCAAATGTGAAATGGAGGGGGGAGACATATTTGCAGTCATGTGTGCTACCCCAACTACCCTGGGGGTGCCTGCTGCCTATATGCACCCTCAAAAACTCAACATGCATTTCTGTAAAGAGCCAACCCATCCGTCTGCATGGGAAATGGGAAGAGACACCCTGCTAGACGGTCTTCTTTTCTGACACATGTCGCCACGTACGTGCACAGCGATACACCTGTATGTATTTCGTTATGTCGTTCACATTTCCAACAAAAACTGCTTTTCACTTTTTTCTTTCTCTTTTGCTTTTTTTTCTTCAAGTTTTTTTTTTTTCTTTTTTTTTACTTTTTTTCCGACGCCGTGCGGCTTAGTCGGCATGAGTGCATTTACTAAAATACTGGCATTCACACCTTTCGTTTACACAGATACACATTACTGTGCACGCTCCGACATTAATGCCCTTTTAAGTTGACGATTATCCCTAAAGACTATTAAGGGAAATTGAAACTGATTTTTCACTTTTCTAGGGCTCTAATTTCGAGTAATCTTATCATATTTTATACGCTTATGACATCACTTTTTATGCAGTTTTCCATGTATGTTCTAATTTTTTCGTTTATGTTTGGTTTTAATGTGTATTATACATATTGTTTGGCTCACAATATAAATAGTTTTTGGTAGAACTAAATTATATTTTCTCTCGTGCAGAAATTTTTTATCATTTCAAGGTTTTTCAAGGGATTTCAAGTGATTTTAAGGAATTTTAAGGACTTGAAATGTTCAAATTTTAAAAAATTTTCAGAGATTTTGAATAGAGACTTTCAAGGATTTCATGAGATTTCATAAGATTTGAATGCATTTTTAATCAAATTATTTCAGGACATTTTTAGAGAATTTTAAAGAATTTAAAGAAATTTTAAATGATTTAAAAAAATTACTAGGAGTTTGAAAGGGTTTTAAAGGTTTTTTTTAAAGATTTCAAAAATATTTTCAGCTTTAAAAGATTATTATTATAATTATACGAAAAAGTTTTGTCATACCGAAAATGACTCTGAATTATAAGCTAAAAGTTCTAATTTTCTACGAAAAAAGATGACTTTCAACATAATAGTTCATTTTGTAACCAAAAATATAAGTGTTGAATTTTCAACCAACAAAGAACAAGAACAAATTTAACTTTTCAAGTGATTTTTAAAAATCACTAGGAATTTGAAAAGATTTTAATGGTGTTTTAAGGATTTCAAAACAATTCAAAAGATTAAAAAAATTTCAAGTATCAAATAAAAATATTTTCAGCTTTAAAAGATCAAATTTCCTATTATTTTAATGATTCGAAAAAGTATTATCAAACCGGAAATGACCCGGAATAATCCTATAATACGAACGTCAATAATTTTTCAGATCTTTCAATTTTAACATTGAACAAAGTTGAAATGGTAACAAATTTCCAGAATAGATGAAATATGTAGGTGAAAAAAGGTGAATACGAGACGACCTGTGAATACTAAAATTAATTTTTACCCTTTAGACTGAATTTTTAATCAAATATGAGGAATACTTTTAAATCATTTGAAATCTCTTTATATATTATTTATTTCAGATATTTCGACATATTTGAAATTTCCTAAAAATCCTTCAATTTCTTTGTATTCTTTTAAAGCAGATTTTAAAAAATCCAGAAAAATTTTTTATTTTTAAATTACTTAAGAATCTTGAATCACTTAAAATCTCTTGGAATCCTTTAGAAAATAATGATACCTTTGAAATCCTGTAAATTTTCTTGAAATTATTTTAAATTTCCTAGAATCACTTCAAAGCAAATTTTTTGAAAATCCTTTAAATTTCTTGAATATTTAAAATCCTTTAAAATATTTTAAAAAATTTTGTAGTACTTTAAAATCTTGAAACTCTCCTGAAGTCTTTTAAAATTCATTAAAAACTCCTTAAAATCACTTGAAATCTTTTAAAATCCCTTTTAATTCATTACAATTAGTTGGCACCTCTGATCTCGATTTTCAAGTATAGACAGCGAATAGAAATCCAACCAATGTGTGAAAAGAGATTGTGTTTTCAGATTTCAGGATTGCGAGAATATATTTTCAATTTCTGAAAATTGGGTACTGACCAGTTTTCCCTACTTGAGGTATTTATCAGTGATATGCCTTGTGGGGTCCTTGACAGTATTCCAGATCAGGACCACACTAGAACTGAATTAATTAATAGAGAGAGAGGTATATTATCTCCGTTTCAAAAATAATTTCTCTAATTGCTAGAGCAATAATAAATTCCGAACTCGTCAAGACTCGACAAAAAAAAACCCAGACTCGAGAGATCCAAGGAAATAATTAGAAATAATAATAAACACTACAGAAAATTTCAAATTATTTAACTTCCAAGTATTGAGAAAAAAAGTGTTAATTTTAGCGTTTTTGAAATCCAAAAAATTTTTTTTGGATCGTTCAATGCACCCTGAAACTTTACTCACATAACAGTAGATAGGATAAAAGTTTAGGCAAAGTGGTTTGAAAAAAAGGAGGTGGAGGAAGGGTTGGAAAAAGGGGTTGGTTATACACTAACGAACATACTGAAAATTGAAACAATTGTTTCCATAATATGCAGGAAGCACAACCGTGCGGCATAAAATAAAACTTTCATGGCCTCAAACTCTGCGACCTTGTATTTGAAGCCCGAAGGGATAGGGGTACAAAACGGAAGTCAGCTTTTGTATTCGAGGTGCTCGTTAAGACTAAATACTAAAGCAACCTGGTTTTGTTTAATTTTCTTTATTTTCTCTCGCCATGATCCGATTTTATGTCTTTCATAAAAGTAACACGATGTGTCAGTTTTAACATTGTTATATATCCACAGTTCCGGTTACATGAGCATGAAATACAAGCTGCAGGAGCAACTCGAGTGTATCGGCTACCCCTGTCTGCATCTCCATGGCCGTCTGCAATTCACTGTGGGAGAATAATAGTTCAAGGGAGATGAGGGAGGATCCAACAGACTGAGGGAGGTGTCACCGGAGGCTTCCTTTCTTTTATCTCTCAAAGTTATCAGTTTTGCATCTATCATACTTTCATTCTTACATAAACTACAAAAAAAATCTCATTCAAACTTTAATCAGTCGGCCATTTTAAGGACTTTGATATTTAAACGAGGAAGGGGATGAAATTGAGCTAAGATAGGTTCATTTTGTATGTACATATCTGGTAACTTTTTTTTTGCTTGTTCCACGCCTATAGATCAATATGACTGAGAAATACCCCTTCCACGTCTACACTCTCGACGTCTTCCACTAGTTCAAATATTTGGATTTCGAGATTGAGGTAAACATCATTTGCGACTCTTTCAGGTTCAGAAGATTGTTATTACATACCCATTTATTATTATTCTTATGCTCCAATCATTTTCCTTCTGTTAAGAATAAGGCTCCCAAATCTGATAGACAGGTTTTTAAGTATCATAAAAGATAAATTAAAAACTTTCAATTAATTGAAGAACTCTCGAGAAAAGCAACGACAATTTCTATGCGATAGAAAAAAAACTTTACTTTTGTGTGCCACTTAGAAAGTCGGAAGTCAGTTTTTCTCGCCGCAAGCTTTATCCCTTGAAGAAAAATTGGCGAATTGGCTGGGCTTGAACTCAACCTGAACAAAAAATTCGGATGTTGTGTGACTCTCTGTGGGCCGTCCTTCAGTGAAATATGACATGGGGGAATCGTGAATGGAATTTATTATTATATTTAGAAGGGAATGGTCCCAGGTATTACGCCTTCGAATCCACCGCCTTAATTTTTTCCCCAGCTGGATCTTGCAGTCTCATGTCTTCATCCCTTCCTTCTTCTTCGAAGGTTTGAATCGAGCGACTCATTTATACTTTACATTGTGAGATCCTCGCCAACAATGGATATCCTTTTTTTTTATACCATTTCATAAAAATCAGATTTCTCTTCGGCCACAGAGGCTTTAAAGTTGGAAAGTATTCTTTAAACTAAATTGAGAGATTTATAAAAAATTGAACTCTTCTTTGTTAGGTGCCTTTTCGAGAAACGAAAATTGCACTTATTTCCTGCGGTTTTTATCTCTAGAAGATTGAGAGGAGGGAACAAATTTGAAAACTTTCACGAGGAAGTTTCCATATCAAGGCGGCCACATGTCAGAAAAGTCGGGGAAGTCAGGAAAATGTCAGGGAAATCAAAGGAAATTTTTTTTTCGTATTACGGTATTGCGTATAAAAACTTTATAGCTTTTATAGTATATTTAAAAGATTTTTAAATATTGCTAGACATTCTTTGAGATTCTATGGATTTCTACAAATTTTCTTAAGGTATTTTGAAGTTTCTTGTAGAATTTTAGAAGATTTTATAGTATTATAAGAGATTTAAAAAAATGTATTAGATTTTGATGCATTTTAAGGGATTTTAAAGTTGTTTGTGGAATTTTAAAAGATTTCAAGAGGTTTCTACGAATTTTATGAGATTTTCAGAAATTTTAAGGTGTCTAAAAGTTTTTTTTCGAATTGAAAGGATCTCAAAAGATTTTGAGGAATTTTAAAAGTATTAGTGAAAACTTTAAGGGATTTCACAGAATATTAACAAATTTGAAGGTATACCTACTTCCTGGAATTTTAAGGAATTTTAAGACGTTTCTAGAAATTTCAAAGAATTTAAAAAGTTTTAGGTGATTTTCCGTGATTATAAAATTTGTCGTGGAATTTGAAATAATTTTAAGAGTTGTTAATATTTTCAGAAGGTTTAATGGATAAAATTATGATATTTGAAATTTATTTATATTATATAGTGGTATAATTAATAAGATTATATGAATATTAGTAAAGCAATTACTCCACATAATTTATTAGGAATTGATTGTAAAATTGTGCATGTAAATAAAAATTGTATTATACTATTTATAATTTTTATATCATTATTATTGAAAATTTATTCGAAGTTTGAATACTTTTCCATCAGGGAAATTTGTCAGGAAAAACTAAAAAGTCAGGAAAATATAAAAGAAATTGAAAAAAATTAATCTTGTGGGCACCATGCATTTGTCAGAGTTGTATTTCGAATTAAGGCGTTATCTGAGCGAGACCTTCCCAATGTCAATTAAAGATTACTTCCGGTCGCGACAACGTATCTGGTGTCGCAGGGGTTAAAAATTATTCTAACAGTACGAAGGGAAGTACTCTTTACGAGGGTCGAGTATTGCAGATTTACAAAGGGGGACTTTGCATGCAAGAGTTTCTCTCGCCTGATAAAACGAAACAATTTTCAAAAAGACTTCATCAAAATTAATCAGCAGACGTTTCAAGATCCGACAAAATAAAATGGAATCTTACCAGTGTTGGGTAAGTTGCTATATAAAATAACTACCTAAAAGGTTACCTTTTCCTCTTCCTTAATTTTTGAATTTCAAAATAAAAATAATTAATATAAGATTAATAAAATTACTTATTATTACTGTTATTATTTTTAAAAAACATGGATTAGTTTAGTAAATAAAAAAGTAGAAGTTACAAGTTTCTTTTTTAAAAGGTAACCAAATTACCCTAAAAGTTACAAATAACGCAACTTTTTAGTAACTCAGTTACTTTTGTAGCAAATTATTACCAAACACTGAATCTTTGAGTCTCACATAAAATGTGTTGCGAGGGAAGGGAATCTGAAATTAAAATATTTGGTGGAAATATTGAAATTGGCGTTAAAAATTTGGTCACCACGTAAATCGAACTTTTTCAAGGTTTATGACCTTAATCTATTTAATTAGATTTAGACTGGTGAATGGACTATAATATTGGTGGCGATAAATGCACGAAAGATAAAATCCATTAGAGGATTAGTCGTATAAATTTTACCATCCTGGTAATAACAACACGAAGCTTGGGTGCTTTATTCAGTGGTTGACAGAATCGATGCACGATCCATTTTCATTTATTTTATCAAACTCGCTATTGACATTTGATCGAATCCGTTCGAGATAGATACATGAATTTTATGACGCGGCAGAAATAGCTTTCAAGCATATATACCATATACGAGAGACCCAAAATCAAGGAATTTATCGAAAACTCGGTTCCGCAATTTTAATGGTGTATTACACTTTAACAAAAAAAAATCAAGTACCTACAGGGATAATTGTCGAAGATTCCAGGCACGAGTCGCTGAAACTGAAAGCCATTAAGCCGACAACTAATTGAACTGTTGTTCAGGGTGTTCTTAAAGGGAAGCGCAAAAGTGCTATGTCTTGAATATTGCAGAAATTCTCTGAGAGAGAACGGCTAAGTCCCTGTTGATAGATCTTGCATTTCAATTTGATGTAGGTTTCGAATCATTAACAATCCTAGAGAAACTTTGAAGCAAAATCCGAATATAACTGTCTATTGGCGTCTAGGCATGCAATACGTTTGCGTGTATCAGTGGAGTTAAGCTTCTGTTAGAAGCTTACATCTTTGTTGAATTTGACGAGTGCCTTCAGGATATTATTAACATTTTCAGAAGGAACAATATCAGATACAGGCCTCACAAACCTAATGAGGAACAAAGTAGGGTACAAAGAATACTTAGTTTGTCGCTTATAGGGTATTTTTTTAAGCTCAAAGGGTGTCTATTTTTTGTAAGAATTATTACTGATTATTTAATACATTTTTGCAATTTTCAGGAGCAAAATAAGAAGAAAACCGGTTTTTGTGGTTCTTATGTAAATTAATTTTACTCGTAGTTAAAATAATCACAGAATACCCTATAGTTGAATTTTCAACAAAAAAAGTGAATTTTTAGCGAGACTTTTTGTTTTTCAACCAACAAATGGATCATCAGCTAAAAGTTAAAATTTTGAATGAAAAAATATTATCTTCAAGAAAATAGTTCTACCTATTATTATTATTAGTGATTTTTTTACGTTAAAAAGGTTGAGAAATAATTGAAAAAGACACTAAAAAAATTTGGCCAAGTGAATAAAATTTATATTAGGAACTCAGAAGAATGCAAAAGAATTTGAAAGAAATAAAACAAGCTTTAAACAAATCAAGATGATTTTTATCAAATTCTAGGTGAATTCAACAAAATTGAAGGTGAATTCAAAATAAATCCCACGTCAAATGAAGATAATTCAAGTGAATTCAAGAAGAATTTAAGAAAATTTTGGCGAATTGGGAAGAATTCATAAAAAATAATTGCAAACAATTTTTAAAAATTTCAAGGGAATTGTAAGGATTACAGTAGATTTAAAAAGATTCTAAGAATTTTGAATTGATTAAAAAAAATGTCAAGGTATTTCATGAGATTTCATGTAATTTTCAGAAATTTTTAAGATTTGAAATTTTTAAAGCGTTTTAGAGGATTTTAAAGAACTTAAATAATTTAAAAGAATTCTATTTAAGGAATTTTAAGTGATTTTAAGTAATTTCAAGGAATTTAAAAGGTTTTCAAGTGATTTTTAAAAATTACTAAATATTTAAAAGGATTTTAAAGTTTTTTATAAGGATATTAAAAGATTTTAAAAATTTGGATGTGTATCAATATTTCAATTTTCAACCATAAACGATAAATTTCTATAAAAAAAATAATTGTAGTCAACACATTGCATATTATCATTTACGTAAAAACCGGTGACAAAAAATTGAAACTAACTTTAAAGCAACAGTACAGAGATACTAAAAAATGTTCCTGAAGCAAAAAAAATCCAATGTGAATAAAATGAAAATTAGAAACTCAGGAGAATTAAAAGGAATTTAAAAAAATTTTAAAGAAATCAAAAAGAACTTTAAAAAAATCTTCAAAGTAAATCCCACGCCAAGTGAATTCAAATAGAACCTAAGAAAATTTTGGGCGAATTCACGATATTGTAAATGCTTTTAATGAATTTCAAAAGAATTTTAGGGATT
>JAUESI010000003.1:2213804-2224380 GCA_032275145.1 Synergus laeviventris
TACAGAGATTTTAAGTAATTTTAAGGAATTGAAAGCGATTTCAAAATATTTCAAGTGATTTTAAGGAATATGAAAAAAAATCATGGGAGTTTCAAGATGTTAAATTAATTCAAGGGATTTAACATTATTTTAACAAATTTTAAAGGATTTTCAAAAGATTTAATTAAGGAGATTTTAAGAGATTTACCGTGATTATAGATAATTTAAAATGATTTCGAAAAAATTTATAATACAAGAATTCGAAGATATCAATATTTTCTAAAGAATTTCCAGGGATTTTAAGTGATTTTAAAGAATTTCAATAGATTTTGGGGCATTTGAAGAGATTTCAAGAGATTTCAAATGATTTCAAGAAATTACAAAAAATTTGAAAAATCTGCAAGATTTTGAAGTAATATCGAAAACAAAAAATATTTTTAGATTCTTTAAAATCTGTTAAATGTCTTGAAATCTGTTGAAATCCTTTGAGGTCAACTTAAAATCTCGTGTCATCTTTTGACATCCCTTTAAGAGATTACACCACCCTGAAATTTCTAAAAAATCGATGTTTTTTTCGTATATATAAATTGTTTATACTTTTAAGAATATTTTAAAAACTGGTGAACACGATATCTCAATCGATTTTGTTAAAATTTACAACACTTATTCCTTATCATACTAACTATTCTGTGACGTAGAATTTTGTTTATTTAAAGAGATTTTTTGTTCAAACACCTGTCATTTCTACAAAAAAAATTTATTTTAACTTTATTTAATTTTATTTTTCAGACTATGCCTGACAGAGAAACTAGGTACACCATCAGCAAAGATTTTCAAAAAAGGGTCCTACTTATTGGCTCATGTCTCCGCCATGTAAAAATTTTTTAAATTAGTTATTGTTACAAATTATATGTAAAACTACTATGTATATATGTAAAATAATAATAATTTTATATCCTTAATGACTGCGTAAAAAAAATGCTTATTTTTATACCTATTTTCCCGTGAGCGTGGGTGGAGTAAGTAATCTCTTTAAGTGTCGATAATGTTGGGAATTCCCTATTTTTACCCGATGTATCTAAGCTTTATTACATAATTTCAAGTTTGGAATACCAATGTAAGATTGATATTAATAAGATATTACTGCTTAATCGTTACCCCATAAATTTCTAACTATAATAAAATATTTTGTTTGAAAATAGAAATCCCGACCAGGGCCTCGTCATAACCATAATTTAAATAGGTCTATAATGGATAATTTTCTGCAATGGAGGGATTACATCCCTCATGAAAGTTATTATTTATCCTAGGTCCAGAATTTAAATTGATGAACGTCAGATGTCGACTAATTTAGAGATATCGGAAATCCTAGTAGGTAATTTGATTGAAGGAGGCAACAAGAGGTTTTTGAGGTAAAGACTTTATAAGATGAGGAACATAATCTCCACGCAGATTCATTCTAGCAAAGTGGGTACTTCATCATCGCAAAGGAACTCTGGAGCACAGCTCCTCTAAATATTATGGCGTCCTTAATTCGACGGGATGAACTGTGCTTCCTTAAACAGACCGTAGCAGCTGTGCTTCTCACCTGGACGTCTCTGCAGGGATTAGAGGTCCATGGAGGTGTAAATCTGATCGTTTCGATTCTCCTAGATAAACGTTTGGTTTGGAGGGAACGCACTTTGAAGTTCCACTGTTTAAACAGCCCCTTGGCGAGAGACCTATTCGATGTTTCTAATCAAAACACCCTCAAACTGCATTTAGAAGAGATTGCGTACAGCTCGAGTAGCAGGGCTTTCCGATTTCCTGATTATCATTATCTCAATTGGCTAGGAGAGTGTGCTTATAAACTGGTAGTTTGGCCACACTGAAATCACCTCACTTTGTCGATAGGAACAAAAGCCAGAATGCAACAGAGCGAGAGAGAGAGAAACAGAGAGTTGGACAAAGCAATTTGATTAGGTCCCCTGAGTCCAGAGCAAATGGAAGCGTTGGTCATGCCTTTATAAACATTAGGACTTAAAAAAGACAACGTGACAATGCCTGTAGTCATCCATTTTACGTTTTAGAGATTTGCATATTAGAATTTTAACTGCCTGGTTTTACATAAAGTTGGTAAATGTTGTAGCGAATCTTTGAAGCGTAATTATTCGGGTGATTGATACGCCGAGCAATCGCCAGATTTATTAGGGAACTGGGAAGGGGAAACATTGATTGGTGAGGTAACGAGTGAGCTTGGGAAAAGAAAAGTGGAATAATAATTGTTCAACTTTCGACGATATTGTATTAACGAGACCCAGCGCGCGTGTTTCGTCTTTAGAAAACTGAAATGACAATTTAAATCCGCGAGCCACGTGAATTAACCAATATAGAATAAGAAATAAATGCCATGCATTGATGAATTTTATTCAGTTTCTTTAGGTTCCGTATAAATTCATTAAATTTTCTTGGAATTCGAGTGAAATCCAATAAATGAAAAGAAATTTCGATGAATTTCAGAGAATTTTTACGAATTTAAATAAATTCCTGGGAATTCTATGGAATTTTAGAGAATTCGAAATAAATTCCAAATTATAAAGAAATTAATAGATTCTACAAAATTCCAATTCATTTCGGAGAATACAGAATGAATTCCTGTAGATTTCATTGAAATAAGATGAATTCCAATAAATTTATGAGAATTCCAAATGAATTATAATAAATTTAGAAAATTCCAATTAATTCCAGTAAAATCATAATGAACTTCTATGATTTTATACGAATCTCAATTAAATTTGACGAATTCCAGAAATTTTCCGCGAAATTAATGAAAATTCAATGAATGACAGAGAATTCAGAATGAATTCCTATCAATTTTTACAAATTTCATTAACATCCGAGGAAGCTCAATTTAATTTTGAATTTACGTGAATTTAAAGAACATTCCAGGAACACCAGAGAATTCGGCTTGAATCCGTATGAATTTCTGAGAATTCAAATAAATTCCAGAGAATTTGGAATGAATATTAATAATTTTCAGTAAATTCCAATGAATGTTTTAAAAGTTCAATAAATACCAAAGATTTCAAATAAACGCTAAAGAATTTCAATGAAATTCGAAGAATTCCAATGCACTCTAAAAAATGTTAATGAATTTCTTAGAAGTTCAATAATTTGCAAAGAATTCACAATGAATTTCTATCAATTTCTACGAATTGCAGTGAAATCTGACGAATTCTAATGAACTTAACTGAATTGTAGTGAATTTCTGTGAATTATAATGAATTCCTTTGATTATCCGTGAATTTGAAGAACGTTTCATGAATACTATATAATTCAGATAGAATTCCTATAAATCTGACGAATTAAAATAATTTACACTGAATTCCATTGAATTTTTGAGAATACCAATAAATTCTAAATTCAATTCCAACGAATCTCAATGTAATTGTTTATATTTCAATGATTTCCAGTGAATTCCAGAATCAATTCCAACGAATTTCTGAGAAATTCCAATATATCCAATGAATTCTAGTAATTTTCAATTAATTTAAAATATTTTCAGAGAATTCAGAATGATTCGCATCAATTCCTACGAATTTCAATGATTTGCAGTGAATTTAAATGAATGTTTAAAAGTTTAAAAAAAACTAAATATTTAACAATGAATTCCAAAGAATTTCAATAAAATTCGAAAAATTCCAACGAATTCCATTAAATTCCAATTAATTTCTTCGAATTCCAAATAAAATTCAGAGAACTCAGAATGAATTCCAACAAATTCAAATTAAATTCAACGAATTCTAATTAATTTAAGAGAATTCCAATAATTTCCAGAGAATTTAGAGTGAATACCTATCAATTCTTACTAATTTCAGTAAAAATCCTGCGAATCGCTATGAATTCCAATAATGAATTCCTGTGAATTTTCGTGAATTAAAAAAATATCCAATAAATACCACATAATTTAGATTGAATTCCGATGAACTCCTACAAATCAGACGAATTTCAATGATTTGGAGTGAATTCCAATGAATATCTAAGAATTCTATAAATTCCACAGAATTCCTACGAAGTTGAATAAAATCCGAGGAATTCGATGAATGCCAAAGAAATTTAAAACAAATAAGAGAATTTCTGTGTGAATTCTAATAAATTCTAGAGAATGGTAACTCTACTGAATTTTTCTACTTCCAGTCAATTTTAATTTAAATCCTACGGGATAAGATTGAATTAAATAAAATCAGATATATTCCGATGGAAAAAGTAAATAAATATTCTTATTATTACTACATATACAATTATACATATTTGACATTTGTAAATGAAAACATTTCTTTTATCAATAACTGAAATGGCAATTTAAATCCGCGAGCCATATATATATGAATTTACCAATAAAGTTAGCGGACTACGCACGAAGTTAGCTGCAAGATGACACGCATGAAGTTAACCGAAATCCATGTCCTTTTTAGAATAGGACTAGGATCTTTGCGCTACACTTTGTGCTCATGACTAAGGCGGTCCAAGTGATCAGAAAGTATTCGAGTCTTGAAATGGAGAGATTTTTAATGCCCTTTGACCAACCTAGATCGTTCGCAGTCATATACAGAAGTTCTTTGCGTCTTCTTAAATTTAAGTGACTACGCTCGGTATCTTATTGACATGCCTTTCGCCTCAAGCGTTCATTTTTATTACAAATATTTATACATATATATCTTTGTGATATGAAATCTCGGTCATGTGAAATGTGTCACCCAATGTGACACATTTTCACATTTGCATTGATTATTTATATGAGTCGTGTAAAATTTCTCGCCTATAGCGACCTATATATTCAGAGTACTATATTTTATTTGTGAAACACTTTCATTTAAGTAATACAATTCATTTGATTTTAAAATTCGCCACTTACTAAATATTCATATTGTAAATTTTCTCATTTTGTATACCTCGCTGAATTATTCTTCGATAACCGTCTTGTGAGGCATCACCTCAGGTGATCGTATTTATGTTTCCTGATTGACTCTCGTCGCAGTGTATCGATTATTTGACATTATACTGCCGATATTTATAACTTGTTTTCTTCCCTCACTAAAGCAGACTAAATCATCAAGAATCTAAATTTGAAGATAAATTAATTTTTATTGGTAGCATCTAAGACACTCGGAAGGTCCCTAGATTTTATAAATAGAGATTGTTCTTCAGGAAGCAACGAGTTCAGGTTGAAGAAGCTCTCGTCCACTATTATGAGAGAAATCGCTTCCGATTGGAGATTAAGGAAAAGGTAAAGTGCGAAAGAACCTTATAAATAGAAGGAGAGAAATTAAGATTCGACGAGTCTAGAAAGAACAAGAGGACTGCTAACAAGAAGAAGGAGGGGCGGCGGGGGAACGGGTCGATTAAATCCTGGAAAGGCGAGATGGAGTCTGAGAAACCACGTCTCGAGGTCTCAGTTTTGCAAACGACCTCTTGCTCGTGCCTTTCATCCCTCGAGAAGGATCCTCAAAACGGAACGTGCTTTTGTGATCCAGGTACCTTATACATACACGTAATATGAGTTACTACCATCATATATGTACTTTGGTTACTCAAGCGAGCTAACTCAAAGAGTTTTTCCGGAGTGAATTTGACTACTTGACCTTCTTTTCCTCCACCAGGTGACGAGGTATTTCTCGTCCCTTTGACAACCTTTCACAACACTTTCTTCTTTAACGAGATGGTTCGTAACTAGCCCTACGGATCTTCTGAACCTCTTTCTTTTAGATTCAATTCAATTTCACTTGTTCCATTCTATCGTTCAAATCATGATTATTCCGGTGCAATGGACCTTTTTAAACTCTCCCACTATACATCTTGTTTATCTACCAGGGAATTTGATTATTGATTAGAGTCGTATGCCCCAATCAACAAAGCTCGATTTTCCCGTTCGAAATTGAATAAATTGAAGGTATTGTATTCCACGAAACAAGCAGTAACATAAAACCTATCATATTTCCCCTAATTTCGTCTACTTCGAGCCATTAGTTGTGCCCCTTTGTTTTGAGTTCGCCTGTCCTCCTTCCTTATCATCAAATCCACCTTTCTTCCTGAAGGCAACTTTTTTAATCGCCTATTCTAATTTGCTTGCAACCTAAAGACGATAGAATAGAGAAGCAGTTGGAATGGAAATCAATGTCGAACCCTCGATTACCAGCGTGACTAACAAGCCTTTGGTTCTTCTGGATTGCGACAATGATAGCTCGTTCCATGGTTCACCGAAACCTATATCTGCACCGAATCGAGTCGGTCGTGCCTCAGTAATTCCCGAAGCAGCGATCGATTTCACATTTGTAATCCGAGATGTTGGCTATCGGGAAAAAAGAGAGAAGTAATTCTAGGAATGCATAGTGCGTCCACAAAAGACCATTGTTATCTTCACACGTGATCGCCAGAACGAGGGGTCAAAACGAGATAAGCGAACAAAACGTCCACGTTAGTACCTAACTATTCAGCTCGTAAAATTATACTGAGTCTTATTTTTACAGCTAATCCCAGAGTGTGAAAAGAACGAAGGGTAAAACATTATCGCATTTTCAGTTAGAGACATATAATGTCAGTCTACCCCACACCATGTGGACTAATTCAACTCATACATTTTCATTTGGATAGTATATTGTCTCGCGTTTGCTTCCCAGCGCGTGAAGGCAAAAAATGTGTGGATGGTATTTATTACCACAAAAACCGTCCTCTTGAGCTCCACAAAATATAAATTCCAGTCTATGTTGAAATTTCTTCTATTCAATCATTGTTTAAGAAGACACAGTTGTTTTTAGATATCTGGGTACACTGAAATCAGTCACGTGACTAACTTGCAAAATTGAAGCTGAAAGGTAATTGGAACTCACCTTGAAAGTGAATTGATAATGAAGGTTGTATCGACAGTATCGAATAGCTCCCTCTGTCACCTCTCTTGGTTAATTTATGCAAGCTATATCGACGTAGATGCAATTAATTCATTATGTAACCCAATCAAGACAAGACGTTTAGTCGATAGGCTATGATTGAGGGAAGCGATGGCAATACCACGATGCAAACACGAGGGCACTGTTTGATTGCACTTCCTTGATATGAGGTCGAATCGAATTCGGGTTTATCGATCCCACTTCTCTTCTCACTTTAGACACTATTCACTTTATCCACCGCTATTTCGAGTTACGTCGTGATAACCGGTCATAAAAGCTCTTCTCTCCAAACTCGAGACAACTCACTAATCCCAAAGACTTTATCCCAACAAGTTGGAGTAACCTTATAAACCGTTTCACAACTGCTCTCTCAATAGCTCAACTAAATTGAATTTAATCTCCAACTGCTCGTATTAACGTCAAGAGTCGCGGGAATTTTTCATCAAAACCGTCGATCCTGCGCTCCGACAAATTTTCCTCTATTTCCTTTCATAATTCCCAGATCCCGCTGACTGAGAATTCACTTGCTCGGAAATTAGTAAAAATTCCCTCACTTCTGAATCAGCACTTGTGCTTGAATCTCGAGATTTTTTCAACGCTTGATATTATGAGAGGGTTTCTGCACCTGAAGAACCTTCATATAAATCAGTGGATATGTATTTTAGTGATCGAGATCCTTGATTTTGGTCTTCTAAACTGAAAACAAGCTTTCTATATCTCTAAATCCTTGTTCAGTGCACTTGAAACTTTTCACAGTTAACTTCACGAATCGCGAGAGCTACATTGGTCAGAAAAGTGATCACCGTAAACACTCTTGGATTACCCGCCAGCTTCGAGACCACAGAAGCTGGAAGGGAACACATGTGATCGCACTAGCCTCGAAACTGGGCCAACCCTCTCCATGGCAAACCGACATCCGGGTATCTTAGCACAATACAAGAAGAAATTTTCACACTTTAGCTTAGTTGGTTTCAGGTTGTCGAGGGTGGAAAACTCGGAAGGAATCACGCCTTTTTCGAGGAAAAAATCGCGAGGAAACAGGCATTGAGACCCGCTGCCTGCGGATCGGCCCGGTGACTGAGTCGGTTTCTGGACGAGGGGTGTGAAGTACGCAGGGGTGGGATAACAAAACGTAGAGTGGGGCCAACGCAAAAGGGGAAGCAGAAGATACACCCATGCGAGGCGCATGTGCGCCAAGAGGCTTCTCACTCGCGCCCCCAGCAACCTACCCTTATACCGGTCTCTCCCTTGCAGCCGCGAAACTTTGGCCCGGACTCGTAACACGCTGCGCTCCCTTATCCAGACTGCCATGCCGCAACCTCGTGTAAATCGCAATAGTTTTCACTCCATACACGTACGAGTTACCGGAGAAAATGTATTGATTCAAGTTTCTTTGACATTTCGGAATTTTGATTTTTATTATTCAGGTGCGCCATTCATTTTCGAAAACAAAGAATATTAAGAGGAAAACAGTCATGTAATGGGGTTCTGATCAGTTTTACCCAGTTCTAGTGTGGGCCTGATCTGGAGAACTGACAAGGACCCCCACAAGGCCATCACATCAAGATTTCAAAAGTATTTCTGGATTAATTATTTGCAATGGTTGATCACTTGAATAATTAATTTTCTGAAAACAAAAATCAGAACTGCTAACTGATTTTAAGGAATTTTAAAGAATTTCAAAATGATTCATAGAAGTTTCAAGATTTTCAAATAATTAAAACATGTGAAAGGATTTCAAGCGATTTTAAGTAATTTTGAAGTAATTTTCGATTATTTAAAATCTGTAAAAACTCTTGAAATCTGCTGGTTGAAATCATTTAAAATCATGTGAAATATTTTTTAATCCTTTGGAATCACTTATAGCGCTTGTTTTTTGACATCAGTTTAATAATTTTCATGCCGCAGTAGTCATGAGGTCAGTAATGGATATCAACCTTCAGTCAATTCTACCACAGCTTGCTTTAATTGCTTCTCATCTCTGAGCCAGAATTAATAATAGATTCAAAATCAATATAGCTGCAATTAGTAGAGCGTAAATCAGTACATTTCTCGCATTTAAGAAAACCTATTTATGCACCCTTAGATTTTATTTTTAAATAGGTGAATAAACAGCCTCTTTATTAATCACTTTTTCGAATTATTCTAACAGGAAAGAGGAAGAAAACTTAAAAAATGATTGACTAGTAGCTACAACTGTAGCTACTAGTCAATCATTTTTTAAGTTTTTAGGATTTTAAGTCAGAAAGGAAAACTTTGTCCTCTGGGATCTACCTCCCTTTCATCTGTCATGAGATGCCATTTATTTTTGATCCTCAGCCTTGCACTATACGAGAAAATATTTTCTCTACTTATAAGCCATGAAATTAAACACATACCTTTACCATTTACCATTTCCCTTTGACATTTCCCTTTAACATTTTCTTTTACAATTATTTCGCTTTACCATTTCTTTTTACCACTTCCGTTTACCATATCCTTTTACGATTTCCTTTTACGATTTCCTTATACCAGGATATTCCTTTGCTAATTCCCTTTATCATTTCCATTTACCATTTCTCTTTACCACTTCCGTTTACCATATATCTTTACCATTTCTATTTGACATTTCCCTTTAATCTATCCCTTTATCATATGCCTTTACTATTTCCTTCCATCATTTCCCTTTATCATTTCCCTCCACAATTTTCCTTTACCATTTAAATTTACCATGATTTCCATTTACCATTTTCTTTTACAATGATTCCCCTTTATCATCTCCCTTTACGATATCTATTTACCATTTCCCTTTGCCATTTCCCTTTACTATGATTTCCCTTTACCATTTCCGTTTACTATATCCCTGTGTCATATATTTTTACCATTTCCTTTTACGATTTCCTTATACCAGGATATCCCTTTGCCTATTTCCTTTACCATTACCATTTACCATTTCTCTTTACCATTTCCTTTTACCATTTTCGTTTACCATATTCCTTTACGATTTCTATTTACCTTGATTTTCCTTACCATTTCTGTTTAAGGCATCCCTTTACCATTTCCATTTGACATTTCCCTTTACCATTTCCCTTTAAATTATCCCTTTATCATATCCCTTTACCATTTATCTTTACCATATCCCTTTACTATTTCCTTTCATCATGTTTCTTTATCATTTCCCTCTAAATTTTTCTTTACCATGATTTCCCTGTACCGTTTTCTTATATCATTCTTCCCCTTTTACCATTTCATTTTACGATATCTCTTTACCATTTCCCTTTACCATTTCCTTTTAATATATCCCTTTACCATATATGTTAACCATTTCCTTTTACGATTTCCTTATACCAGGATATCTCTTTGCCAATTCCCTTTACCATTTCCATTTGCCATTTCTCTTTAATCTATCCCTTTATTATATCCTTTTACCATTTCTATTTACCATATCCCTTTACAATGTGAAGAGCCATGGTTTATGGTTTTTTTTTATGAAAGTCGATTTATCACTGATTTTCTCGGAAATGGTAAAGGAAAATGGTAAAGAGATATCGTAAAGTAAAATGGTCAAGGAAAATGGTAAAGGTATATGTTAAAGCGAAATCATCGTAAAGGGAGATAGCAAAGGGAAATCATGGTAAAAGGAAATGGTAAAGCGATATGGTATAGAGAAATGGTAAAGTGAAATGGCAAAGAGA
>JAUESI010000003.1:2232649-2247327 GCA_032275145.1 Synergus laeviventris
CTCACTTGAGATTTTTTTATAAAAATCTAGTATTTCTTGCTCAAGTGCAACTCTAATATAAATTATATTGATGAAGCCTACCTTCCGGAAAGCACAAGATAATGTTAGAATTTACCTGAAACAGAAAACAAATAAAAATGAAAATCTATTTTTTAAAATTCTAAAACAATATTTAAATAAAGAATAAAAATAATGGGTTACTGGTTAAGGGAAGCAGCTGCAAACTATTTTATAAATGTGCCTACAGTTACAGTTACAGTTACAGTCGAATAGCTTCGATCAGTATTGTAGCTGGATCTCAATACCACTCGGATGGCAGGCGTATATGGGCTGTCAAGTTACCGATGGTTCCTTTGGGACCCGTCAAATGTACAAAACGTTGGGAAACCTGCTACATTCTACCTAGAGCCTCGCTGTCTCTACCTTCCCTCAGGGGCTAGTGATAAAAACTAGGAACAGTCAGCATTCGACAATGAAGATACCCTTCGTTCTTACCATTATTTAGATAAAATGAATAGCTGTCAGTAGTCACCCCAAGTAAAGAAAACTTGGAAAATGTTCTTTCAAAACCTTGAAGATTCCTGAAAATTATAAAAAGTTTCTTGAATTTTCTTTTAAATCGTCTAAATTATTTTCCGCTATTATTTTAAATTTCTAAAAAATGTCAAATCCTTTAAACAGTTTTAAAACTTATTAAAACCATTTGGATCCTCTTTACATTTCTTTAATCGATTGAAATATCCAACAAAAATGTTTATATTTTTAAACTCGCCCTGAAATCTTTCTTTTATATTTATATATTAATGAACTTAATTATACCAACCTCATTAATAATATGATCAAGGAATCTCGAAAAATAATCCGACAGTGCCTCAATGGCGTTAAAACAAAATTTCCTAATTGATGAAGTTTTAATAACAAGGGTGGAACACTTTAATAAGTAACTTCCAATTCTCCCAGCGAACAAAATATCCATGGATTTATAACAACGGGAAACGACCTACGCTTTGAGAAAGAATTTCTGATTCAGTTTTCTTTCCTTAATTTTCGCTTGAGCTTAATTAATTTATCTCATAATAATTTTTCATACAAAATCCCACCTTAATTTTTCAGAGGAATATTCAATTAGATGTATACTTAAAGGGCGCAGCTCTACTATAATTTACATAACTAATATCGGATTTTGATCTTATTAGTCAATAATTATTTTCATGACTTTACTAACAGTACTTGTCGTTTGTGACGTGGGGACTCTAGTTCGAAGCGCTGAAGGAGTTCTGGTTCGATGAGGTAAACCAATATCCGCTCGTGGAGCATGAAACTTCACTCGACACCGACAGGTTTAACGATAAACTTCTAACAATGAGGAACCAAAACTCGATTATTTCCACTCAACTTCATTCAGGTATACATTTAATAAAAAAAAATGCGCCTCTAACGATAAATTGTAAGACACGTAAAATTAGTATATCGGAAATAAACCATTGATCGCAGAACATCGATATACAAGAGGTGCAAATTTATCTCAGATTTCAAATAGATAGCTTCACGTATAATCATTTGGTATCCATAAATTAATTATTTAAGTATTACTATAAAGTATAAGAGAATGTCGTCTGCGGACGTAAAAAATAAATAAATACGTGTTTCAGAAACAAAAAATAAATAAATAAACGGACTCTAAAACTCATGAAACTTGAAACTGCCTACTTAGCATGGAGTAGTTAAGTATGAGATCGTCTCACTCTGTCGGACGAACTTCTATTATTAATACGCAGTGTGGCCGCATAGGCGCTGAAATCAAGTAATATATGGTATACTAATTATTCCGGAAAACTTCCATTAATCCAAGTCAGGTTCCCCAGCCTTAAATACGTAACATTATACCATAGTACTCCTTGCTGGTTAAGGGCTAAGCACAATGGAGAACTAAACCTGTAACCTAAGTCCAAAGAAAAATTCTGTTCTTTCCTATCATATTGCTCCATCTCTCTTGTCACGTGACAGCGAGAGAGATAGGGCGATATGAATGATATGATAGAAAATGACAGCACCATATTTGGGATTAGGTTACTATTATATCCTCGAGGCCGGTGAAATATATCTCTTCCTATCCCTCAGCTATCCCTGTGTGTAATAATATCTATATCTTTTTATCCCTTAGCCCATCCCTTTTTCGATATAGAAGATATATAGGAGTGGGCATTATAAGATATATAAGCGAATTGAGATTAACAAGGAAATACTAAGGGATATAATAGAATTGGGAATTGAAAGAGATAGGAGTAGATTGAAATTTATAAGGAGATAGGACGGGATAGACAAGAATAGGAAGAGATTGAGAGAGATAGAAACGAATTGTGATTGGCAAGAAGATGGAAAGAGAGAGACAGGTATAGACGAGAGATAGAAAGTAATAGAGAAGTGAAATCGAAAGAGATAGTAACAATTTTAATTCAGATGGAGATAGAAAGAGATTGGTACGGATGTGGATGGGTATGGTAATAGATAAGGATAAGAAATTGGAGATTGAAAGTTATAGAACCGAATTGTGATTGGCCAGAAAATAGAAAGAGATAGACAGGGATAGGCGAGAGATAGAATGGGATAGAGAATTAAGGATAGAAAGAGATATGAGCGAACGGTGTTTGGAAAAATATTATAAATAGATAGAGAAGTAGGGATTGAGAGAGACAGGAGAAAACGGTGATTGACAAGGAGATAGGAAGGGATGGACAAGAATAGATGAGAGATATGAAAGAATAGGGGGGTGGAGATTGAAAGAGGTAGAAACGAATTATAATTGGCCAGAGGTAGAAAGAGATAGACAGGTATAGGCGAGAGATAGAAAGAAATAGAAAAGTGAACATCGAATGACATAAGCGGGGTTATGGATTGAAATGAAGATAGAAAAGGATGGAGAACTGAAGATTGAAAAAGATAGATGCGAATTGAGATTAGCAAGGAGATAGAAAGCAATATAGAATTAAGTATTCAAAATGATATGAGCCATTTTATTTCAAATGGAGATAGAAGGAGGTAGGATGGAATAGGTGAGAGATAGATAGAGATAGAAAAATGCAAATTTTAAGAGATAGGAGCAATTTTAATTCAGATGAAGATAGAAAGACATAGACAGGAATAAGCCAGAGATAGATAGAGATAGAAAAGTGCGAATTGAAAGAGATAGTCGTGGATTTGGATTGGAATAGAGATAGAAGAGGATAAGCTGCGTTCAGCTAGCACCTTGATAACGGAATACCGATATTTTTTTATGCCTGAACTTCAGGCCAATTATGGGATAATTTTGGGAGGTAATGAAAATTTTTCGGCTCTTTTATTTCTTTCAAAAAACGTAAATATAGGAGGATTAAATAAATCCTCTTATATAATATCCTCCTATATAAATCTCCTATAAAATCCTCCTATATAAATAATAAATTAAATAAATCACTAAATATAGCTGCTCGAGCAGCTAGCATCTCCAGTATATAAAAACACTAAAATTAAAAAATTTAATCATACCAGATTTTCGGGCTATTTTCGAGTCATTAATAAGGACGTTTTGATTTTAATGAGATCAATTTGATAAATTTTAGTTCCTTAAAATTGACGCTAGAACCCTAATTATATAAAGATCATGACGTAATAGATATGCCCTTAATGTTACCCTAAGACTATGGAGAATATAATATTGAATATTTTTAAAATTAAACTATGATAGAAAGCTCGGAAATGGTTGTGGCCTAATTGTGGGATCGTCTTAGACATGGGCGTGGTCAAATGACGCACGCGACTTGCATGTGGGCGTGTTTTATATATGGTAAAGCCCACCACTGTGTCCCAGAATATGTTAAACCACGCCCACAAGTATGCCACGTGTGTGCTAAGCCGCATCTACTATTTGGGCACATCCATGTCTAAATCGCGTCCACAATTGGACCACGCCCATGACCTGGCCACACCCATATTTAGGCCACGCCCCTTTACTAAAGATTGCCGAACTTTCTATCATTGACCACGCTTTTATTTAATAACTCAGTTTAATTTTAAAAATATTCAATATTATATTCTCCAGAGTCTTAGGGTAACATCAATGTTAAGGAAATAAAATTTATCAAATTGATCTCATTAAAATCAATACGTCCTTAGCAATGACGCGTATTGAGATTGACAAGGAGATAGAAAGGTAAAGACAAAGAGGATATAAATCAGGAGATTGGAAGAGATAGGAGTGAATTGAAATGGATAAGAAGATAGCAAGCTATACAGACAAGAGATTGGAAGGAATAGAGAAGTTGAAATTGAAAGAGGTAGGAGCGAATTGCAATTGACAAGGAGATAGAAGAAGACTGAAAAACTAGAATAGGTGAGAGACAGGTAGAGATAGAGAAGGGCGGATTCGAAGAGATAGACGTGCATTTGAATTGAAGTAGATGAAAGGTGACAGAGGTGGAAATTGAAAGAGATAGGAGGAAACTGAGACTGCTAAGGAGATAGAAAGTAATAGTGGGAATTGGAAGAGATAGAAAAAGATAAAAAGGGATAGGATTTCTATCTCTTTATAGTTCCAGCAGGGTGGTGCTATAGGGTGTTATTTACTTTTAGTTTCCAATTTAATCTTCATTTTATTTTTATTCTTTAATTCAAATCAAAGTCAGACTTTGATTACTCTTATATCCTTCCTTCCAACCTTCTTTTCCATACACAATTTTCCTATACTTTGTGTAGCCTTCTTTTCCAGTAAAAAAGTCCGCATGTGTTTCTGGGAATTACTAACAAAAATCCTGTCAGAGAAGAAAGAGGCAAACTTTGAGTGTAAACAAGGTGTGTTTTCTAAGCTTCTAACGCTATTAGATGAATGTATAAATCCCGAACTACTCAGAGGAATAGTATCGAATTTGCATTGCGAGTTCTTAGTCCACAGTATACACGGGTGTACAAATCTCATGAATAGTAACGAGAAGCGTTCTAGGAATATCCGGTACGTAGAGAAGTGTAGCCTTCAAAAGGTGTGCAAACGCTGAATCGCGCTACCACAAGCGGATTGTACAATAAGAGAATAATATTTTGGTATATAGTGCCTTTAAATTAATTTCCATCTCGCCCAGAACTTGGTTGTAATTCCTATAATAATTTCACTATTTCGGGGGTTTTATTACACTGGAAATTTTACCATATAAACCATTTTAGCCTAATATTAGACTATAATTATCCTAAGGTCAAGAAACCTTCGAAATAATACATGAAGATTCTTAGAAGCTTTTGCATAATGTGTAGGAGTAAATGGATGCAGTCTGGCATCGTTCAGCTCACCTGTGTCGACATAATGAAAGAGGGGTTTTCAGTTTTCCAGAGATCAAATTTCTCAGAGAAGAAATTTTAGCGCTCTACATTCATCCCTCCATACTTTCAAGAATATATTATACCCCTAGGGTGAAAATTTTTTTACAAAACACTTTTTCGACACTCCTCTGTTGTGTAGACTACGATTTATTGGGATAAAACTCCTAATCGCAATTGGTTCCGCAGCCAAATGGAGGCGACTTTAAATTATAGTTGTCTGAACCAATCCCAGATTCCGGAATAAATAAGGTAACTTTTCCATTAAGGTCCATTTAATTACCGCCTCCCATTTGTCGAGCAGAAAAAACAAAGGAACAGAAAAAAGAAAGTGGATTAATCCTGCGAAAATATTTGGATGGTGACTATGCTCTTGAAGGCTTCGCTAAGTATAAGCGATGATTAATGCGTACTCGAACTCGAGCTAAAGAGTAAATTCTTCAAAAATGAAACTCGATTCTCGATTAGTTTTTATATTTTAGGTATCGTATTTATATCATATGGAAGAAAACAGAATATTTATACTCTTCACATAAATATTGCTTCACAGATTTTTCGTGATTATAAGAAACATTTTGCTTTCAGTTGCTTTCAATTCCAATCCTGGAAAATCTGGTTATTCCAGATCGTTCATACGGCCGATTAATATTGCGAAAGTTCTCAATTTTTCGGTACACCAGAGAGGAGCCCGAGGCATTTCTCAGAAATCGATACATCTTCTCACTCTTTTACCCTCTTTCTTATTTTTGTATACGATTCTTCTTTAGAATAGAGTGTACCTAATTAAGTTTTTCTTCTATCTCCTCTGTAGATTTCACAATACTAAAAAAAATTTACGGGTCACTGAAATTTTGTTCTGTCATTGACCCCTGATTTAAAGCCCCAGAGACATAATCAGTAGCGTTGTTATCTCGATAGGACTGACACCGAGTAGCTTCGAAACTATGTATAGTACAATGCTGGATTTACAGACTTTACACCCGAACGGCTACTAATAATTATACTAGGACTCTTGTGTCCAGGTTGATACGCTCTAGATACTGGTTTGCTTTGAATGGATGGTGTCCAGTCGAGTGAACGCACTACCGATATTGAATACTCGAGTTGAGTATTTGCAGTATTTCTGGAGGGTAAGGTACGGATCTTAAAGTTACACAATGCAACAATATTGCCCGCTGGATTTGTCAAGGAAATCTGCTTACTAAGCAACATCTTTGTTCTCTCAGATGTACAAATCCGATATTTCAATTGCAGATATCTTGTAAAATGTTTTTAAAAAGACGTAGTTAATTAGCGATCTTTAAAAAAATAAAACAAAAATGGATGTTCTCTATCTCTTTCTATCTTTTGTATTGTACCTCACTTCTCTATTCCTTACTATCACTCGCCTATTCCTGTCTATCTCTTTCAATCTCTAATTCTCTATCCTTTTGTCTCTCACATGCACATGCACGCCTATCTTTTTTAATCCACCCTTCTCTATCTCTATCTCTCCCTGACTTATTCCTTATTTTTCTTTCCCTTTCTATCTTTTGATTGCCTATAACTACTCCTACCTATCTCTTTCTATCTCCTTGCAAATCATAAATCGCTCCTACCTTTTTCAATCTTCCATTCTTTCCTATCACTCGCCTATTTTTGTCTATGCCTTTCTATCACTTTATGAATTTAAATTCACTTCTATCTCTTTCAATCTCTACTTCTCTACTTCTCGTCTATTCTCGTCTATACCTTTCTATATCCTTGTCAATATCAATTCCCTCCTATCTCCTACAACACCTACTCCTATATTCCTATCTAACTCTCACTTATTCTTGCCTATCCTATTCTATCTTCGGGTCAATCTCAATTCGCTTCTATCTCTTTCAATCTCCAATTCTCTATCCTTTTCTATTTTCATATCCATGCACATCCACTTCCTACTCTTTTAATCGGTGCATCTCTATCTCTATCTATCTCTCGCTTAATCTTGTCTATACCTTAATATTTCATTATTAATTTCAATTCACTCCTATCCCTATCAATCACCACTTTTATATTTCTTCCTATTTCTCGTTTATTTTCGTCAATATCTTTCTATCACTTTGCCAATCACAGTTATTGCAATCTCCTAGAATACCTACTCCTATATCTCAATTAGCATCTATCACTTGCAATCTGCATTTCTCCATCCTTTTCTATCTTCATTTCAATCCATTTTCATATTTCAATCCACGCCTATCTCTATCGACCTTCACTTCTCTATTCCTTTCTATCTCTCGCCTATACCTGTCTATCTCTTTCTATCTTCTTGCCAATCAAAATTCGCTTTTACCTCTTTCAATCTTCACTCCTCTATCTATTCCTTCCTATCTCTCGCCTATTCTTATCTATACCATCCTATCTCATTATCAATTTCAATCCTCTCCTCTATTTCTTTCAATCACAACTTTTATATTTCTTCCTATTTCTGGTATATCTTCGTTTATACGTTTCTATCTCCTTGGCAATCTCAATTCACTCCTATCTCCTACAATACCTACTCCTATATTCCTATCTCTCTCTCACCTATCTCAGTCTATCTCTTTCTATCACTTTGCCAATCGCAATTCGCTCCTATGTCCTACAATATCTACTCCTATATTCCTATCTATCTCTCGCCTATTCTTGTCTATCCCATTCTGTCTTCGTTTACTCGCTTATCCCTCATCTGCTTATTCCAGTCTATCTCATTCTATCTCCATCTAGAATAAAACTGCTCCTATCTCTTTCAATCCTTACTTCTCTTTCTTACTCCATCTTTTGATTGCCTATAACTACTCCTGTCAATCTCTTTCTATCCCCTTTCCAATCACAGTTCGCTCCTAACATTTTCAATCCCTACTTCTCTATTTCTTCCTATCTCTCGCCTATTCTCGTCTATACCTTTCGTTTTAAAAAAGTAGTTATTCGCAATTAATTGAGGGCATATGGAAGGCGTGACCTTAGCCATATTGGAGCAAAGAAATAGGAAGTATGATTGAAGTAGCAGACAAGAAATGATATAAGATAGAGAAAACAAAGAATTCAAATAGAGGTGGATAGACGAAAGATAAATCAGCCATTTATCTCTCGCCTATTCCAATCTATCTCTTTCTATCTCCATCTGAATAAAAATTGCTCCTATGTTTTTCAATCCTCACTTCTCTATTCCTCTCTATCGCTTGCCTATTCCTGTCTATCGTTTCCAATCTCCACCCCTCTATTCCTTCCTATCTCTCGCCTATCTCCTATCTCGTCTATCCCTTCCTATCTTCTTATAAATTTCAATCCACACTTCTCGATCTCTATCAATCCCTTGCTCATCCCAGTCTATCTCTTTCTATCTTCATCTGAATTATAATTGCTCCTTCTCTTTCAATCCTCATTTCGCTATTCCTTTCTATCGCTCGTCTATTCCTGTCAATGTTTTTCAATCTTCTTGTCAATCAAAATCGCTCTTTTCTCTTTCAATCTTCACTTTTATATCCCTTTCTATCCCTTGTCTACTCTACACTTTTCTAACAAAATTCATTATAATATCTTTGCGATGAACTTCCAATATTTAGGCAAACCAACAAAATTTTAACTTCTCATCCAACGGAAAATGTATTATTCCTTTGTACTATTTAGGAAATAATAGCATTCGAGAACATTTCTTCACACTCCAATGCTAAAATGTATTTTAGATTTTAATAAAAATGTTTATTGTTCAGTACTTTGTATAAAATTGATTTTTAATTATTTATTATTTCAGTTTATATTGTACTCCTAATCTGCATTAGTCATTTTGACTGATCTATCAATGTTTAGATACTCAAATTGATTCCTTTTTTGAATTAAGAATATAATTATAAACAAATCCCAGTACCGTAGATAGGAGGGCAGAGCACTGATCAGACTCGGGGATACAGTGGTGGATAGAAAAAGACTTGAGAGAGATTTCTTCTATATTTCTATATCTTTCTATCCCCAAATTTCATTCTCTTTCCATCTCTTTATTTCCAACAGGGCTATAGTAAAATGATCCTGCGTTAAATTGAAGAGATTTTGGAGCCCCCTCATCGTCAGGGTTGACTAGTCAAAAACAACGACTCGTCGAACGATGGGAATGAAAACTGGGTGACGTTATATATGAGAATCGAAAATGGTGGCGTCTCCATCATTCCGCTCAATGACGCGTCAAACGCAATCAGAGTGGAGAGATTGCCTCATCGAGTCCCGGGGTTTCGCACTTCCCATAACCATATCCCACCGATAATCCGACCAATTATTGTAGATCGTTTCAAAGCTGTGAGGTATAGAAGACTGAGTCTGAAGCATTATTTCCGGTTTGTTGACTTCGTCCGGGACCCTTAACTATATATGTAACTCGCTAGTTCCCTGGCAGAAGACCCGGTTTATAAGTTCTACCTGCGCGACCTGCACTCTAAGCTAATTGAATTTGGTTCATGCGTATAGTTATGCATCCCTTGCGTGACGTAATATAGGTTCAGAGACTGCACTGTGCCGATATAACGCGCTCTCCAAACTAATTAATTTGTTTTAATTATGAAACGCTGAACCGTTGACAAGATTGTTTGCACTCGGTCGAGTGTAAACAATTCGATACTCTCTACCTCATTTTCAGCGTCATACCACATCAAAACTTAAATCTAATTTTATATGACGCCAAAGCCTTGGGTGGAATCAGGAGGTCAACTGAAAGTTAAAAATTGGAGCACCCCTATCTGTATGAGCTAAAACATACCATATACAAACACCAATGTTGACCTACCTTTTATATATCTTTTTTTTAAAAAGTTATGATACCATATATCGAACTCCTTGTTGTTGAAAACATAATATTAAATATACGGCTTCCTGCGCGCGTAACGTGCGTTTAGGAGTGAGTTTATACGATTACAACAGAAACGGTTTTGGCTCAAAATGTTCGATCATTACTCGCATTACTGTGCTGTGTAAATTACATATGCATTAAATATAATATCGAGAACCTCGCATAGTCCTGTGAAGCTGTATAAATTATTAATTTTCTATACCTAGCATGAATATATGATGCCTGGAATGTATTTTAGATCAAGTCTATAACCTAACCATATCTAAACTTGTTTATTATTTTTATGTCACGAGCGAAAATTTTTTGAATTTTACAAATCTTTCTTTTGTAAAAATGAACATCATTTGCTTTTATTTTAGAGATTAAAATCAATTTAGACTCCTCGAAGTTATTGGAGGAACACCCGTTGTTTTTGGAGGAACCCCAATTGTTTCCAAATGGATTCAGATGGCTTTTAGACTGCATATGTAATTTCTTTATGGTGTAAAATATACTTTGATTGTTTATGAAAATTTATAATAATATACTTCTAGGGACAAAATTTTTTAATTTTTAACTGTTTTTTACAAAATTAATTTATATATACCATAAACATTTTGACTGATCCATCAATGAAATGACCAAAATGAACTATTTTATTCATTTTTATCAAAATTATATTGTTTAGATAGTCAAATTGATTTACTTTATCATCTTGGATATTTCACTTTAATATCTGACATTTTTAAATGTGTAATCCCAAGATATTACAGGTTTTTAAATCTGTTCTTATAATTTTAATATCTGGGGATATATATTACATCTAAATATCTAGATAGTCGTCCCATAGATAAATAGCAGATCTATTATGATTTAATATCATCATATTTACACTTAATATCTATTTATCTCTCTTATTTACGTTGTCAAAACGAATGCTGTCCAAAAGGTTATATTAATACAGAAAATACAAATTTTACGAATTTTATTGAAATTTTAGAAATATTATAGGATTTCATGATAATTCAAGGAATTTTAAGATTGTGATTATTAGAAATTTTTTATTGTATTTTCATGAAACAATTTTTAAAATTTTGCCTTTTAGCTGAGATAAACGCAAAAAACCTTGATTTGTTATGGTTTTTCCATGGTCTCAACATGAAAATCGACTGGTCACCAGTTTAAAGAATTTTAAGGAATTTTAGAAGATTTAAAGTTATGTCAAGTGTTTGTAAGGAATTTCAGTGGATTTTAAAAGAATTTGAGAGATTTTCAAGATTATCAAAATATTTCAAGCAATTTAAGTGATTTTAAGTGCTTAATTAGGAAATGTCAAAAGGAATTAATTGTAAATGTGGAGGAAATAAAACAAAATTCCTTAAAATCCTACAGGACACTAAATTGAAAGACGTATTTAGAACGTCCAAAAAAACTTCCTAAGGCAGGCCAAAAAAGTCCATAAAACGTCCAATGTTCCATATACGTTCTAAAAACTTTGTCTATAACATTGTACATTTTTAGAACGTTATTTGACCCTGGGACCCCTTAAAATTACTGAAATTCTTTAAAATATAAAAACTTTTTTGTAAATGTCTTAAAAAATCTCTTTCCAACTCATTTAAAAATCCCTTTAAATCCCTAAAATCAATAAAAATCCCTTCAAATAACTGAAAATATTTTACAGTTCTCTCTCTTCTTTTAAAATTCCTTCCAATTCTATGAAAATCCCGGACAACGCCCGGCTAAATTTCTTTTGGTAAATTAATACAAAATTTTGAATTTTTGAAACTTTTAAAAATATTTTCATCCTAATGAATGTTTTTAAAAAGTTTCCAAAGTTCCCCAGTACCCAAAATTATTATTTATTTACTAGCAGATATTTACCCAGCGTTGCCCACGATTTTCATAGAATTTTAAAGAATTTTAAAGACACCTGAAACAACTATAAAATATTTTAAGTAATTTTAAGTGATTTCAAAGTTAGCAACAGATTATTTTTAGAGATTGTACAAGATTTCTAGACAGTTTAGTTGACTAACGAATTTTGAAGGAATATGAAGAGATTTTGATGAACTCCGAAAGATTTTGAAATATTTTAACCGATTTAAGGACATTCACAGTAAAGTAATTTGAAAACATCCATGATATGGATGTTTTTTAGACGTTTTTTAGCCTGAAGAATGAAATTTTTTAAATTATAATTAATTCCTTGAAATTTTTTTAAATCACTTAAAATGTCCTGAAATCTCTAGAAACTTATTAAACTCTTTTGAAATTCTTCAAGGTGTCTTCAATTCTTGTGAAATCAATAGAAATCTTGGAACATCCTTTTGATAACTCTTTTAAAAATCCTCTAAAGTTCCTTAAAAATTCTTAAAGTCAAATGAAATTCTTTAAAATCTTGGGAAACGTCGGGTAAATTTTTGCAGGTACCTTAAACAAAAAAGAATGATTTTGGGAACTTTGTTTGATATTCTTAATCCAATAAACGTAAAAAAAAAAAAATACAAATTTTTCTTCAGACTAGACGCCTGGAACTTCAACCTAATATTGCCTAATGTTTAAACATGTCATACTAATCGAAAAAAGAAGTATCATACAATAAAAGGTATCGTTTTAGATAACTTAGAATACAATAATAGTTTAAACTCATATGCCTCGTTTGGGAATCGTTATGAGCTAACAATGGAATGAAATAGGGCAGCCGATGTCCGTGTTACGAATTCAGAAAGTTTCCTTTTAATTGCGAATGCTGGGAGGGTTCCAATTTAATTAGACGTTCGCTATCGAGCGGGTCGGTCTCGATGCAGAAAGTAAGCAGCTACTCGAAAAAACGACGAGTACGATCGTTAACACGATTCCATTCTGTAACGCTATTTCACCTTTCGAGTTAGAGTACCATAGATTGAACAGAATTTGATTCCAGTTTCATTTATTATTGACGAGGCTATATACTTGGACTACTGACTTAAAAATTGCTCCCTTCAATTCCTTAGGAACGAGATTTGCTCATCTATCATTAAATGGTTTGCCACGTAGGATCGTTTGTCAGGAAAGTTAATCTGAAGCATGAAAATATTTTCTCTGACTGAAGAGAGGATATTTTCAAGGATATCGTACTCTTGCTATGAAATTGACAAATAAAAGGAAGACAGCTTTGTATCTACTTTGTCATACTATAAGTTTGAAATCTGCGCTGCAAACTTTATTTTAAACTTTTTATTTTTTAATGTTCTGTAAGAACATCGAGTTACGTATCCTATTAAACTCAGCACAGGAGATATTCTAGGACACGTAATTCTTGGAAAATCGAATGCGAAGATCCGGAAACGCTGATAGCAATGAGCGATTTTAGAGTTACGGAAATTTGATCTTGGACGTGAAAGAGTTTACGTGGTAGTTAAATTTTATGAGAACTGTTTGGAAAGGAAGATAGGAAATGTTAGGTTTCGCTACTTGTTTTCCATTTATGATTCGCCTAATTTTTATAATAAGAGTTCTTACTTTAGTCGGTGTGTTCAGCTAACTCACTAATTTTTACTGCACGCACAATCACGTGGCGCCAATTTTTTATGGGGTATAACTACTCTAATTAACGTCGACAGTAATTATTTATTGTTCAATAACAAGTAGGATTTTAATTGTAATTTTTTAAGATATAAAAACTTGTAATTCCTTGTTTAATTTCAGTAATCTCAATAGCATCCTACAAAATCAAGTGAAATTATTGTAAATTTCGTAAAATCAGTTGATATTTTTTGATTTTCCTTCAATTTGAACAAAATATTGTTATATTCCTTAAAATTACTTAAAATACTATATTATCTTAGTAAATTCAAATGATATTCATTAAAATTCCTTAAAATATCGTTAAATTTTTTAAAATTAATCGAAATACCATTATATTTCGTAAAATACCATGAATCTCGTAAAAGTCCTTAAAATTACTTAACATGACATATAATATTCAATGAAATTTCTTGAAATCTCCTTAAATCTCATTAAATTTCTTAAAATTCCTGAAAATCCAATTAAAATACATAAAATCTTTTGAATCCCATAAAAGTCCTGAAAGTTACTTAAAATGACATGAAATTACCTAAACTTCTTGAAAATCTAATGAAATTCCATAAAATTCCTTGAATTCTTTAAAAGCCGTTACAATTACTTTAATTTCGCAAAATATCGTGAAATTTCTTTAATTATTTAGAACCCCATGAAATCTTATGAAATAACTTAAAATGTCTGAAAACCACAATAAATTCCGTAAAATCTTTTTAAACTCCTTAACATTATGCACACTCATATTAAACCTTATTAACTCCCTTAAAATGTCTAAAAATTCAATTAATTTTGTAAAATAACTTGAATCCCTTAAAAGTCTATAAAATCACTTAAAATACAATAAAATATTGTAAAATCCCTTAAAATACAAAATAAATTAATAAATTTCGTGATCATGAAATTTTATGAAAAATCTTGAAAATCGCTTAAAATTTTCTAAAAGTACTTAAAATCC
>JAUESI010000003.1:2253712-2267699 GCA_032275145.1 Synergus laeviventris
AAAATATTTTATGCCATTTTAAGTAATTTTTAAGGATTTTTAAGAGATTCAAGGGATTTTACGAAATTTGATTGTTTTCCGGAATTTTATGAAATTTAATATTTCATGGGATTTTGAGTAAATTTAAGATAATTGAAATAAATTCACAAAATATATTGAAATTTTAGGGATATTAAAGGATTGTATGGAATTTCAAGGAATTTTATGAAATTTATTGTTATTTTCAGAAATTTTAAGTGATTTTACCGATTATTAGGGTTTTATAGAATCTTAAAAAATTTAAGGGTTTGGCGAAATTTAATAAAATTTTTAGAACTTTTGAAAAAATTAACAAAATTCTCAAGGGATTTAAAATAATTTTAAAGAATATCAAGGATTTTTAATGAATTCAAGGGTTTTTGCTGAATTTCATGAAATTTTAAGGGATATTAATTACTTAATTTTAAAGACTTTTAAGGGATTCAAGAAATTTTATTGGATTTTCAGCAAGTTCAAAACTAAGATTTCATGAGATTTTAAGATTTTTGAATAATTTAAAAAGATTGAACGATATTTTTTAAGAAATTTTAAGGAATAGCTCGAGAATTTACGATATTTATTTTAAGTAATTTGAAGGAAAATAACGATATTTCTTTGAATTTTCAGGAAAATAAAAGAATATCAATCGATTTTATAAAACTTAAAGGAATTAAACTTGATTTTGTTAGATTTTAAAAGGTTTTAAGGAATTTTATAGAGATACCTGTAATTAACCAAGTAATTGCATGTTTTAATTACAAAATTATTTACAAAAATTAAAAAAATACTTCATTTATTTCCATATTTTTGAAATCCCTTAAAACATTTAAAATCCTTTCATTTGAAATTTTTTTCTCCGAATAAAAAACCTTGGTCAGAATCAATATTTTTACTTTAAGAACATAAATAATTGGTTTAAGTTTGAAGCTAATTGTTATAAACAAAATATATAAGGAAATACATGTATGAGGTGCTCAGTGGCACAAAAGAATTTTTATTAACTAAAAAAACGGAAATATCCTATAAGAATAATACTCGTAACAAATAAAGACCACGTTTTAATAAAGAATTAGAAATTGTTTTTGATTTTTTCATAGAAATTATGCTATTCTCATTAAATGGATTTAAATTGTATTTGAAACAGATTATTTAAAAAAAACAATTTTATTCGTTAAATATATCTTATTGTTAATAACAAAAATTATAAATAAAATAGTCCAACAAATCAGACGAATTTAAATGATTTGGAGTGAATTCCCATTAATTTCTGAGAATTCTATAAATTCCAGAGAATTCAGTGTGAATTCCTACGAAGTGCAATAAAATCCGACGAAATCGATGAATGCCAAAGAAATTACAAATAATTATGAGAACTTCTGTTATTTCCCATGATTTTCTCTGAATTCCAATGTGTGAATTCTAATAAAAATTCTAAAGAATTTTAATTGCCTTGAATTTTTCTACTTCCAGTGAATTTAAAACTAAATTCTACGAGATAAGATTGATTTAATTAAAATCAGATATATTCCGATGGAACAAGTAATTAAATATATTTATTATATTTATTATTACTATCTATACATACTTCATATTTGTAAATGAAAAAATTTCTTTTATCAATAACTGAAATCACAATTTAAATCGGTTAGCCAAAATCCATGTCCTTTTTAGAATAGGAATTATATAAATGAAGAAATTAATGATATAATGTATATATATATGAAAATAAATGCAAAGAGTGTATTATATTTGATAAAAACAGATGAATATTCCCACTTGAATGTAAATCCCGTGTCGCTAGCCCTTTCAATGTTATTATCTTAATACGATAGTGTTAGGTCTAGTACCGACGACCTGTTCTCTGTTTAACGAGATTACCGTAATACGACGAAGCCCCTTTCAGAAGTCTGGTCTTCCGTGAGACAACTGACAGGTATCTTCGATCTATCCACCTGACTATATTTATGATCTTTCATTCGCCTGACTTAAAAATCTCCACATTGTAATATTTAAAGCACAAGTTTTTAACCGCCATCAGTTCATTGAAGCATGAGCTCTTGAATCAAATCAAATCAAGTTATACATGTACATCGTACACATATGCAGCTCTCATCCATCATCGAAAATGAAACTACAATTTATTATGGTTCAGCGGCAGCTTGCGTTGATGGCTTGAATGACCTGGGGAACATGGTCCGTTAATATGTTTATAATAAGCGTGTAATAATGTCAAGTAGGCCTATTTCCCTTTTTCAAATAATCGGTAATTAAACATTGTCTTTACAAAATGTCATAACTACTCATTAGGATGGTCCAAAAAAGCACACTTTAGAATTTTTTATGTAGTACTTTACCATATTGTAGGCCTTGCGAAAATAAACGACATGTATTTTTTTGTTTAAAAAAGAAATAATTTATATGACTATGCAAACCAGTCAGAATTAGTTAAATTTTACTAATTAATAGTCGTTTACTATGAATCAGTAAAAAGTTACTAATCCCATTAGTAACAAGGACAAAGTAAACCTGATGGAATTTCTTAAAGTTAATAGAAATCTATTAACGTGCTATGAACAAATTTTTAGATCTCTTGAAATTTTTCAAAATCTTTAAGTCATAAGAATCTTTTGTAAATATTATGAAATATCTTAAATTAGTATAGAAACACATTAAAATTCCATGAAAAGAATTTTAGACTTCTTAAAATTTTGCAAAATCTTTTTAAAGTCATAAGAATCTTTATAAATCGCTATAAATTCCATGAAGAACTTTAAAATCACCTAAAGTACGTTAAAACCCCAGAAAATTTCTTAAAATTACTAGAAACCCCTTAAACTCCCACAAAAAAATGACTAATTCATTATTATTCTTAAAAATATCTTGAAATTTCATAAAATCGTTTGAAAATCATAAAAATATTTTAATATCCCTTAATCAAAAATTCCATGAAAAACTTCAAAAATCGACAAAATCTTTAAACTCCCATAAAATCTGTTAAATAAACTATAAAAGATAAGTAATAATAATATGACATAAATAACATAGTTATTTATAACAAAATTTTATAAAAAGACATTACTGATGTTCGACGAAATATGCATTGTAAATTAGTAAGTAAAACTACTAAATAGATAAGTAATTTTTTCTTACTAATTCACTTTGGTAATAGGTGACTTTCTATTTCATTATACTTTTATGTTTTAAATATTATATGTAAGGATTTAACAACATCTCAAATTTTCATAAAATAGCAATATTTGGGCCCTTATATAAAGCTTTGCACATATATATACTAACGGAAATTTGTATGCTTATGGTTTAAATAAAATTGCACTTATTAGTGCAATAAAAATATAATGCTAAAGATAAAATATGATACTATGATACTAAGAACATTTTTTCCAGAAATATTATCTTCTATTTTCACAGGACCTACAATATGGTAAAGTACTACATAAAAAATTCTGAAGTGTGCTTTTTTGGACCACCCTACTGCTCATGCGAATTTTTTTTTCAGCAAAGACTTCTCATCAACAATTTAAAATATTTCAAAAAACATTCCTCGTGCTTTCTGTCGCAATAAACAAATTATAGTAAATAAAAAAAGTTTTTTGTTTTTGAGAGAGAATCTTTGATGAGAAATAATAGTAGGAGAAGAGGAAATGAGGATTGAAGAAATTCGATTGTCGATAAAAACACTTCCGATAAAAGTTGTAGGTAAATGTTTACAGTGAAGTAAAAATGGTAAAGCTCGTCGAGAAGAGATTGTTCTCGAAGGAGTTGATACTTTCTGAAATCGCAGTAAAAAGGGAAAAGAGAAAAGAGAGGAGGAAGACGATGAAGGGATGGTTTTGCTGTTGTGCGAGAAAATAGAGATTCACTTGACTTGAAGAACTGTTAGCGACTAACAAAAGCAGCTTGACGCAAAGTAACTGTGAACGAATAGCCTTCGGCGATATTTGTCCGCGAGGATCCTCACTTCCCAAGTGCTTTGTAAATTATATAGTAATTCCAAGTAATTCAAAACAATTTAATCCGACGAAATGAAAATTGAAAAGAGAATTTCTTCTCGTTTTAAATCCCTAATTTTGTATTACCATTTTCAATCAGATTAACTGTTATTATTAAAAACGAAAGTATATTAGCACCTTCTTTTCTTATATTCTTTATTTCCTCCTGAGAAAAGCAGCTGGAAAGTTCCCGTGATAGAAAAAAAAAAAAAAAAAAAATAGAGTGCAGTTGTGAGCAATAAAGAATTATGATATTGAAGATACTTCAGACTCCCTTAGCTTTGATCAAGCATGAACAAGTTAAGATTCCAAGAACTAGAGGAAATTTTCTCTTCTTGAGTATTTGTTCGAAAGAAGATAATGATTTCCAAGATAAGGAACTTGACGTATTAGGTGTCGACAGAATGATGGACAAGGTTGAAGAGACCCTTGTGTGTCTCTTCAACATCAAACGAAATCACTGTGGCGAAGGGGCTAATTTTCAGGGGCTCTTGAGGATTGCTCAGAATAGGCAAACGGGGTTTAGTTCCATCTGCTTCTGTTTTATAATGAAGACCGATGACAGCGAGGTCGAGAAGCGAACAGGGCGTCCCATGAGTTGTCGGTTGGAAAATGGCTAGGCCATTCATCCTGATTAGACGCGGTCTCCCGCAGGGGGTCCTGCGAATCTCTCGGTCAACGTTCAGACAACATCAACCAATAATAAGCCCACCTCGCAGAACTCCAAAAAGGGTGAAAAAATTGTTATTTTTAAATTAAATAATTTTTTTTATCAAAAAATAGCACATACTTTAGAATTAGGCCAGTTATCCAGCAAGGGATCAAAGTTTATGTGCTAAAGGTCAAAGAAGGTCAAATGTAGGAGGTTATGCTAGAAAGTAATAATAAGAGCTTGAATATTCTGAATAAAAAATTACAATTGAAATTGCATGATGAATATTCCAAATTTTATTTTACTTGTAAGATTCAGATTATTTTCGTCGTCAAAATTTTTAGAAATTTAAAAGTATTTCACGATTTTTTGTGGGATTTTAAGTAATTTTAAGAGATTTACTAAGATTTCAAGTGATTTTGAGTAAATTTAAGATATTTGAAATGAAATAACAAAATTCATTGAAATTTTAGAAATATTAAAGGATTAAACGGTATTTCAAGGAATTTTATGAAATTTATTGTGATTTTCAGAAATTTTAAGAGATTTTACTGGTTAATAGGGTTTTATAGAATGCTAAGAAATTTAAAGGGGTTTGGTGAGATTTATTGAAATTTTGAAGTATTTAACCAAATTTTCATGGGATTTTAAATAATTTTAAGGAATATCCAGGATTTTTAAGAGATTAAAGGGATTTTACGAAAATTCATGGAATTTTAAATAATTGTAAGATAATTTACAATATTTTATAGGATATTAAATAATTTTAAGGACTTTGAAGGAGTTCAAGGGATTTTATTAAACTTCATTAGGTTTTCAAGAATTTTAAGGACTTTTAAGAGAGTCAAGGGATTTTGGAGTTTAAAAGGTATTTTATGGGGTATTAAGTAATTTTCAAGACTCTCAAGAAATTCAAGAGATTTTATAGAATTTTAAAAAATTTGAAACAATAATTGTAAGATATTTTACAATATTTTATGGAATGCTATTAAGTTATATTAAAGACTTAAGGGATTTCAAGAGACTTAACGAGCTCTTATTGGATTTTCAAGAATTTTAAGGTATTTCATGACATTTCATGGGATTTTTAAACTTTAATGGATTTGAATATATTCTCTCTCTCTCCCTAGTATTTTAAGTAATTTTAAAGGATTTTACAATATTTTATAGGGTATTAAATAATTTTAAGGACTTCGAAGGGATTCAAGGGATTAAAGAAATTTCGGTGGATTTTCAGCAATTTTGAGATGTTTAATGATTTTAAGGAATATGATGTGTTTTTACGAAATTTAAAGGAATTTCGCCAGATTTTGAAGGATCTTAAAGGAATTTCAAGGATTTTCACCAAATTTATTGTTATTTTTTTAAATTTTAAATGATTTTATCTGTCACTAGGGCTTTATAGAATTTACGAAATTTAAAGGATTTTGGCGATATTTAATGAAATTTTCAGAAATTTTGAATTATATAACGATCAAGGACTTTTAAAGAATTCAAGAGATTTAAGGAAATTTCAAGAAATTTTAAGAGATAATTTTAAGGAATTTTAAGATATTTTATTGGATATTGAATATTGAATATAAATTAAAAAACTTATAAGTGATTCAAAGAATTTTACGAAATTTAAAGAAATTTTATGAAACTTATGGAGATTCCTGAAATCAGGCAAGGAATTACAAGTGTTTATATTTGAAAAATTAAAAGTTTTCAATTAATTTGTATACTTCTGAAATCCCTTAAAACATTTTTAAATCCTTTGACTTGAAATAGTTAAAAATCCTCTGTGAATCTACGTAATAAAAAGGAAATATTCCTCAAAAGCTCGAATTTAAAACTTTAATACGTTCAACTTTACCATAAGAAAATTAATAGAACTCTGTAATTCTATATTCTATTGAGTTGGAAAATTGAAGATTTCAATTCTTGACAAGAAGACGCGAAAATTGTTCGAGTTTTGAAAATGGCTGAACCCGAGTAATAAAATGTAGGAATTGTTTGACAAACAATAACGTGTCATTGACTTTGAATTTCCTAAGGAGGAAGTTCGTATTATCGTGCTCAAACAAAAAAAAAGTGGAGGGGGTAGGTTACCCGTATTATTTCCCCTGCGGCTCTTTCCAACCCCATAAGACAAGAGCGGCTCGTCGGCCCGAAGTTCCGTCTTACCAGGCTCGACTTTTCCACTTGTTTGGCTGCCGCAGAAGAAAAAAGATGAAGAAATCTAGAGAAGTTAAAGAGAGAGAACAGGACTGGGGGAAACGAGGAAGTGGCCGGCGTTCACTTCCGGTAGCAGGAATACTTTTCTCAAGTTTGATGAGATTTTTCTCCAGGACCTTGTGAAAATGACACCCATACCACTATACTAGATATTACTTGAATCATCTACTTTACATATTATGGTCTCATGATACTTTGTGTTTGTGCCAGTTTCGAACTCTTCCTGCAAGAATTGAACAACAGAAAAATTTGCAGTCTATTTTTCAATCTACTTTGTGATACTAGAAAGAAAATCTCAAAGTTATTTCTTCGGAAAATAATAGAATTTATTGAAAGAAGTGACTGTAATAGAAGAGAAGATTTCCCGATGGAAAATTGAAAGGAGTAAAAAAATTTTTTTTATATAACGAGATTTTTCTGCAAATCCGCTCTTCCTTCGCTCGTTTGTCTTGGATTATACTTTCAAAGGACAACAAAAGTTTTATTTTTTGATACAGAAACTGAAACTTTTCAAAGTCTGCACATTTTTTACAAAGAAAAGTGTATAAAGCGATTCTGAGTTTAAATGGAGAAAAGAAGCTCTATAAGAGAAATATTTTCAAGGGGCATATTGATATTGAAAATAATATAGGTAGAGGATAAGATGTACATTGTACAAGTATTTATTTCAAACTCGTATTTATATTCAAAGTGTAAAAGGGATCTAAAATTGAGTTCAGAGTTCATCTAGCAGCGCTATTCACTTTTATGATGATTTTAGTGAATGTTCATTAGCGAAAGAGTAGAAAACCGTTGTTCGTATATTGTACATACAAACGTACAACAAGCTGGACTTCACGCCAGAGCGCGAAATCGTGCCGAGTAAACAATGCACAACGACGAGAACCAGCAAATCCCCGAGGTTTTTTGTTTTATTTACCGCGTTTCGCTGCAAATTTAATATCGTCGCGACTTTACTGCACCCAACCTAACGCCGAATATTTGCATAAAATCCAAGAGCCATATATCGCCACCGGATTACCAAAAATGCGAATCCATAAGTACCTACTTTCACGAATTGACCCTCATGTTTGCCAAAAACTTTAGCGCTGCATCTGCTAAACTATTCTTTAATTTCTCCGTTGCTTTAATGCTAATAGAAATTATAAATTGATTATAATTATTATCCATATTAGATTTGTTATGAACAATTTTTTAAGAATATAATTTCAATTTTTACAATAATTTCCATCAAGTTATTTCATTACAAAACCACCAATATGAATTATTCTGCCCGTTCAATCATTATTAAATGGATGCGTTTATTAATTTGAAGTAATCCATCAACTGATTGGAAATTGCGCCAAAGGGTGCATTGGATTCCATAAAAAAATTAATAAATCATATCCGTCAAAATCGGAATATTATAATTAATTATAATTAATCGATAAATTATACAACTTTGGAATTTGAATTGCTATTATGGAGAGTAATTTGGGATTTTAGGTCCGGATTGAAAATTAGTGGGCTCCATATTATTTTGAGTAAATTTCAAATAAATTTACTAATTTATTGAAATTAAAGAAATATTAAACGATTGTACGGTATTTCAAGGAATTTTATGATTATGAATTTAAGAAATTTTAAGGGCTTTTACGGAATTTGTAGAATATAAGAAATTTAAAGGAGTTTCGCGAGATTTCTTTGTATTATAAGGAAGTTTAAAGTATTTGTCTAAATGACTATATATTGTGGGATTCTAAGAAGTTTAAAGGGATTTTACGGTATTTTTTGGGATATTAGGTAATTTTAAGGGCTTTTAAAGAATTTAAGATATTTTACGTAATTTCATTCGATATTCAGATAGTTTAAGGGATTTAATGAGATTTAATGGAAGTTTAAATAACCCGTGCAGAAATTTCGATGGACTTCTGATAGGGCCCTGACTAATTTTTCGTACTTCTAGTGTGGTCTCGATCTGGAAAACTGGCAAGGACCCAACAAGGCGCATCAGAGCTAGATTTCAAGTGGTTTTCAGGAGTTTTTAAAGAATTTCAAAAGACTTCAGGGGAGTTTAAAGATTTTAAAGTTATAACAAATTTTGTTAAATATTTAACAGGATTTTAAAGGATTTACAAAAAATTTAGTTTGAAGTAATTCTAGGATATTAAAAATTTTCGCGAGATTTCTTTGTATTATAAGGAAGTTTAAAGTATTTGTCTAAATGACTATATATTGTGGGATTCTAAGAAGTTTAAAGGGATTTTACGGTATTTTTTGGGATATTAGGTAATTTTAAGGGCTTTTAAAGAATTTAAGATATTTTACGTAATTTCATTCGATATTCAGATAGTTTAAGGGATTTAATGAGATTTAATGGAAGTTTAAATAACCCGTGCAGAAATTTCGATGGACTTCTGATAGGGCCCTGACTAATTTTTCGTACTTCTAGTGTGGTCTCGATCTGGAAAACTGGCAAGGACCCAACAAGGCGCATCAGAGCTAGATTTCAAGTGGTTTTCAGGAGTTTTTAAAGAATTTCAAAAGACTTCAGGGGAGTTTAAAGATTTTAAAGTTATAACAAATTTTGTTAAATATTTAACAGGATTTTAAAGGATTTACAAAAAATTTAGTTTGAAGTAATTCTAGGATATTAAAAATAATTTCAAGAAAATTTAAAAGATTTCAAGAGATTTTAAGTGATTTTAAAGAATTAAATTCAGATGAGTTTCATGTAATTGCAAAATTTTGTAAATTATTTTGAACGATTTTAAATGATATTAAGGAATTCTAATAGAATTTAAGAGAACATCAGAGAATTTTCAAGAGCTTTCACAAGCTTTAAAAAATGTCAAGACAATTTAAAGGATTTCAAGAGATTTCCAGTGATTTTAAGGTATTTGAAAAAATTTAAGAGTTCTCAAGTAATTTCAAAACAAAAAATATTTCTAGATTCTTTAAAATCTGTTATATCTCTTGAATTTCATTTAAATATTTAGATATAACTTAAAATGTTTTTTAATTTCTTTTAAGTCTTCAGAAAAATCTTTTTGACAATCTGTTCAAGGAATTTTTAATGATACTAAAAAATTCCAAAGGCTTTCAAAAGAATACCAAAAAATTGAAGGATTTCCAAGAAATTTAAAAGATGTCAAAATATCTGAAAGCGTTTTAAGAGATTTCAAATGATTTTATAGTATTCCAAAAAACTTTTAAAAGTTGCAAGATTTTAAAGTAATTTCAAAACAAAAAATTGTAAATTCCCTATTTTTATCGATGTTTGGGTTTGACTTAGGAAAACTCTTTAATGCCCTGTTTCATTATCAACAATATCTCAGTTTTATTACATTATTTTAAGGTGGGAATAACAGTGTAAGATTAATATTAATGAGATATTACTGCTACATCGTTACCTAATAAATGTCTAATTATGTTAAAATATTTTTACTAAAATTAGAAAAATCCTGACCAGGGCCTCTTTAGAACCTTATTTTAAATAGGCCTAAATGGGCCAATTTCTGCATGGTAATGTTTAGGAGTTATTAGGGATTTTACGGAATTTATTGTGATTTTCAGAAATCTGTACAATCGTAACAAATTTTATGGATTTTGGCGAGATTTTACGAAATTTCATGTAACTTTAAGGGATATTAAGTAATTTGAAAGACTTTTAAGGGATTCAAGGGATTTTACAGAAATTCATGGAATTTTAAGTAGTTGCCAATATTTTACAATATTTTATGGTATGATATTAAGTTATTTTAAGGAGTTAAGAAATTTCATCAAATTTCATGAAATTTTGAGTAATATTAAGAGATTTGAAACATTTCATGGAATTTTAATTAATTTTAAGAGATTTTACAAAATTTTATAGGATATTAAATTTAAAAACTTTGAAGGAATTCAAGGGATTTTATGAAATTTCATGGGGTTTTCAAAAAAGAGATTTCGTGGAGATTTAATTAATTTTAAGGACTTTTAAGAGAGTCAAGGGATTTTAGGAGCTTAAAAGATATTTTATAGGTTATTAAGTAACTTTCAAGACTCTCAAGGAATTCAAGAGATTTTATAGAATTTTACAGAATTTTAAACAATAATTATGATCAATTAATAAATGCTCCTTTGAGTTGGCTTTGATAAAATATACAATTTTTTAAAATCATTTGAATTGCCATTATGGAGAGTATTTTTGGATTTTAGGTCCGAATTGAAAAAGAATGGGCCTCCTTCTTCAAAATTACGTAACGAGCTTCCGCCTTTCGTGTAATTTGCGATAGAGTAAAACTCCGTGATATTCCGGTGGTTATTTACGTCTGATTTAATTCATTCTTCGTCCGACGCGTACGAATAATATGCGTACCGACTCGTTCTGGGAACAAAAGCGTTTTTTAAAACGAATTTATTGCTATGCACTAGGGCTTGCCGCAAACACGTTCACTACTCTCCCACCCCTTAAACAACGGTCAAACTCCGTTTTCAACCCTTGTGAACTCTCCCCAGCCACCCCAACCCTCAGGCGTAGTCTGGACATTTACGAGTATATACGTACCACTGCATTTTTAAACCCGTTTTTCAGTTCCTATGGAAAAATTAGCCCCGTAGTTGTCAACGGTCCGAACAGTAATCCAGACGAACTTTTCACACGTGGAAAGTAAAGAGGGTGTGAGTTTTTTTGGTATAATTGTCGAACTTACGAATGTAACTGGAAAAATTGCAGTGTAGATTTTAATTTTAATTATTTTAACCCCCTAACGAGGTAGGAGAAAGGTACTCATTTTTATGCTCTGCCAAACTCTTTTTCGCATACAGTTGTCCTTTTTTTCCACCCAACTTGTCCTCCTCTTTTTCTAATACCTTTCCCATCTCCCTTAACTTAATGAAATTGGCTGACTATAACTATGACTAATACTACTGATAATTCTTTAATTGTCTAACTGTACGTTGATTTGTACTACTACCCTATATTTAAAATGGGCTTTTGCTGAGGCCCTGGTCGGAATTTTTATTTTCGAAAACCATATTTTGGTATAATCAACATAGGACTTTATAGGGCAACGATGTAGTGGTAATATATTATTATTATTAATTTTAAATTGGTATTCTCATCTTAAAATAATATAATATAACTGATGATAAAACATTGGGTAAAAATAGGGGATTCCCAGCATGCTCCACTTTAAATTATTTATGAAAATATAAAAGATGGATTTATTTTTAAACTGGAAAAAATTTACCATATTAAATAGTCAACATGCGCTCTGGATGCATTTTTCCTGCAATTTAGTCCGCTTTACTATTTCAAATTGCAACTTTTGCAACGCCAATAGCAGGATTTACAATTTTCTCAGCACGAATTACAATTTGAAATAGTAAAACTGACTAAATTCCAGGAAAAAAGCGTTCAGAGCGCATGTTCACTTAAATGGTGAATTCAGCTTTTTTATTTTTTGCGTGTAAATCGGATTTATGAAAATTATTATTAAACTACATTTTATGGTTAGATTTTTTTCATAATTTTTTAATAATTAGAGATTTAAAGAGATTTTAAAAGACTGTAAGAGTTAAGTGATATTTGAAAGGATGTTAAGAGATTTCACAAGCGTTTAAGAGATCTCAAAAAATTTTAAACATTCAGATATCACGATATCTTTTAAATTTCTTGAAAATCCTTAAACTTTTTGGAATTCTTTGAAATTCCTTTGAAAGTTTTCAATAGATTTAACAGATTTAAAAGAATGGAAAAAAATGTTTAAATACCTTAAAATCACTTGAAATCTCTTCAAATCTCTTCAAATGCCCAAAAATCTTTAAATTTTTTAAATCTTGTGAAAGCTCTTGAACATTCTATGAAGTTCTTTTAAAATGCATTAGAATTCTTTAGCACAATTTAAAATCGTTTAAAATACTAATACAAATTTTTTAATTATTATACTTTAAACTCATTTGAATTCTTTTGAAATTCTTTGAAATTCGTTCTAAATTACTTAAAATAACTTAAAATCTCTATAAAACCCTTTAAAATGATTTAATATAATTTTAAATCCCTTGAAATTTTTTAAAAACTTTTTAAAAGCACATGAAATCATTCCAAATCGATATAAATTCCTGAAAATCATTTGGCAGCTCTGATCTCGATTTTCAAGAACAGATTTCAGGATTTCAAGAATCTACTTTAGATTTAATGCTACTTTTATTTTATATTCGGATTATTTCTGAAAATTAATCAATTAAGTAATAAAATATTACAAATAATTAATCCAGAATATTTTTTTAATCTTTATAGCGTATGAAAGTTTTCCTCAGCCAAATTTTTTCATGGGCAGGTTTGGAATAGGCGAATCGAAAGGTTGGTGGCCATAGAAGTTTAGAAAAGAAATTTGGAAAAGAGGGTAGGAAAAGTGGATGGGAAGAGGGACTTGGAAAAAGGTGTGGAAAAAATAATTATGTATAGGAAATTACTCTCATGAAGTAAGAAAATAAACACAAATTTGCACACGGAAATAATAATTGTGATAGAGGGGCTTTATTGGAGCATGTTGTTAACGAGGAAAACGAAGAAAATAAAAAAGATGCAATGCATTACCTGACTAATGAAAGGTAAACTTCTTTAACGTTCCAATAACATCACATCGACCTCTCTTTTTTTCGCTATTATACGTATAACAAAAATTATTCCTATAACGAACCCCTCAGTCGTCCTCGCAAAATTGCTTTTAAGTTAAGTTTCTGGCCCATTATAAAAACATCCATTCTTCACAATTACTACATTTCAATCGTTTCGCATTTCAGTGCTCTGTTTGCACAGAGAGAGGAAATTTATCTTCATTGAATGTACATATTGACTCAACAGAAGTAAAAAACTCGAACTATATTTTTGCTCTTGTAATGTATTGCTAATTGCTTTTTCCTTGGCATTTAGTACTGTTATCTTCACTGTTTCTTATTCAGATTTTTAACGTTTATTAATTGCATTTTCTATTACATCATTATTAATAATAACTTTTTATTGATAATTACGTTTTCTTCCAATTTAGTAGTTGTTTTTTTTCCAATAGAAATAGTTAATAAAAATTCATTTACAATTCATTATGTTTATTTTTTTTATTTTTAC
>JAUESI010000003.1:2271907-2282983 GCA_032275145.1 Synergus laeviventris
AATATCGTCAAATCCCTTTAAATTTTTTTGAGATTCTATAAAATCCCCAGAACTGGTAAAAGTCCTTAAAATTTCTGAAAATTACAATTATAAAATGCCATGAATTATTACCGTAAAATCCCTTAATATTTCTAAAATTTTAATAAATTTCGTAAAATTCATATTCTCTATATTTTGGACAACATTCGTTTTGACAACAAAAATGATCTGATGGTAATTTTCAAATTCAGCAAATTGACACAAATCTCCCCATTTCCAGAAAACCACTCAGGTTTTCGACAACAATGTGTCCGATATTGTCGAGAAATATAATATCACTTTTTTCAGATATAATTGTAGCTACAGTGATGACATTTTTAAATTTAAAACTTCAATTTTGAATCTGAAAAAAAAGTTGATATATAATATAATGTAAACGATCTTTCGAGAAGCGAAAAAGAAAAAAAAGAGGAAAAGAGCTTAAATCATTATTGCTCATTTCTCGCATTTCTTGCTCAAATGAAACACTAAAAAAAACTATTTCTGTGAAATGTGATAGATACATATTCGTATATAGAATACGTACAATATGTGGAATATACAATTGTTCTTGGCTCGGAAAAAGCTTCATACGCATGCGGATTGTCGAGATAGGGAAATTTCACATTCGCGAGTGACGGGTTTGCAGAGACAATACATTGCATCTGTCTGTTGTTCAAATATTCTCTGCGACGATGCTTTTTCGGTCCCTGCCTCCCACAACCATTGCACTTTCCTCGTCTTCGTGTTGGTGTTTGAGAAACGCAGGCAAGAAAGTAAATTCAGAAGCTTATTTCCCGGGACACCTCTTCCAGTCCCTTTCCGCGGAGGAATCACGCGTCAAAACTTACGGAAGAGATGTAAAGATGCCAAGCAAGAAACTGGAAATACAGATCCACAAACTCTGTTTCAGAATTACTCATCTTGTTTCAAAAAGCATTAAGCAATAACTGTCACCTTGATTATTACTATCATCTTGTCACTTTACCAACTTCATGACAACTCAAATTGTATTTTCGTCAGTTATAAAGTAATGAATAAGTTGTGATATAATTGTTTAAGTAATGAACCCTTGCAGAAATTTGTATGTTTTCCCACAAGGGAAAACTGGTCAATACCCCATCAAGATTACACAACTGTTCAAGATTAATTGTGTGTATTACTTGATTACTTAACTTAATTTAAAGGTAATTTTCAGAAAAAATTATAATATAGAAAAAAGTAGTATTAAATTCAAAATAAATTCTCGAAATCCCGAAGTCTGAAGCCACAATCTATTTTCACCTATTGGTTGGATTAGAGTTGCCGATTAATTTTAAAGAATTTAAAACGATTTCAAAATATTTTAAGTGGTTTTAAGGAGTTTTTAATGAGTTTAAAATGATTCCAAGTGATTGTAGGGAATTTAAAATGATTTCAAGAAAATTTACAAGATTTCAAAGATATCAATATTTTTTAAAGGATTTCAAGAGTTTTTAAGTTATTTGAAAGAATTTAGAGCAATTTTAATAGATTTAAAGGGATTTTAAAGAATTTTTAACGAATTTCCGAAGAATTCAGATGGGTTTCAAGTAATTGAAAAATTGTGTTACGTATTTTAAAAATGATACTAAAGAATTCTCATTAATTTAAAAAGAACTCTAGAGAATTTTCGACATAATTTAAAAGGAGTTTTTAAATATTTCTAGCTGTTTCTAATGATTTTAAGAAAATTTAAAGTGATTTAAATTTCAAAGGGTTTCAAGAAATCCTCAGTTATTCTAGGTAATTCCAGGGGATTTCATATGACTTATTTCAATTTAAAGGTATTTATTGATTTAAAATATTTTCAAAAGATTTCAAGTGATTTTAAATGATATTAAAGAATTTAAAGAAACATTCAACAATTTTCAAAAGATTTTTTAAATTTCAAGATATCTTGAGGGATTCCAAGAGATTTCAGAAAATTTGAAAACATTTCAAGTAATTAGGAATTTAAAGAGATTTTACATGGTTATAAGAAATTTGAATCGATTTCGACAGATTTCAAGTGATTTTAAAAAGTTATTAAGGGATTTCAAAAAACTTCAACATAGATGCAGGATTATCAATTATTTTTAATATATTTGCAAATTATCTAATTGTTCTTTAATGATATTAAAAAATATCGAAGTATCCTCAAAAAACATTTAAAAATGTAAGAATTTTCAAGAAGTTTCAAAATTATCAGAACATGTGAAAGGATTTCAAGAGATCTCAAGAGATTTCAAGTGATTTCAAGGAATTTTTAAAGAATTTCAAACGAATACAGATGAGTTTCAAGAGATTTTAAGGTATTTGAAAAAATGTAAAAGAGTTTCAAGATTCTGAAGCAATTTCAAAATATAAAAGATATATTTTTAGATTTTTTCAAATCTGTTAAATCTCTTGAAAACTTTTGAGATTTGTTGAAATCCATAGAAATAATGTGAAACATTTTGAAATCTCTTTAAATCTTTTTAAATCTCTTAAATTGTATTGAAATATTTACAAATTCAAAAAAAAAATTTTAATTAAATTATTTTTAAAGCCTTCTGAAAAATTTTTTAAAATCCGTTAAGATCATCCAAATTCAAGAGATTTTGAATGATACTAAAGAATTTCAAAGATATCAATATATCTGAAAGGGTTTCACAAGAGATTTAAAAAATTTTAAAGTAGTCAAAAAAATGTGTAAAAGCTGAAAAGATTTTGAAGTAATTTGAAAACAAAAAATTTACAGATTTTTCTATTTTTACTCTATGTTAAAGCTTAATGTGGAAAACTCTTTAATGCCCTGTTTTACTACCAAAATTATCTCAGTTTTATTACATTATTTTAAGGTGGGAATACCAATGTAAAATTACTACTATATCGTTGCTCCATAAATGCGTCTAATAATTATATAAAAATATTTTTATTGAAAATAGAAAACCCTACCAGGCCCTCGTCAGAACACTACTTTAAATAAGGTAAAATGGGGCAATTTGTGCACCGGAATAGATCTAACTTTAATTGATAAAAGATAAATGATGCTCGAGAGATCTTGATACGATATCAATTCGCCGATTGGTTACGTTTTTGCTTAAGACAATCCCGAAACAAATTTCAATAATGGAAGTTGTTACACGCCCGAGGTAATTGAATTTTGTCGTGAAATGGAAAGGCGAGTCACGCGATCAGAAAATCACGACATTTAAGCAACTCAAAGGAACGCGTCCTAGAATAGGATAACAAATTGAAATTCTTTCCCTCTATCCCGAAAGTCTCTACTGCTTATGTCTATGTTAAATAAATTTACATCGACACAAGGTTAAATGCTCAGGTGCATTGTCGCAAGTAAAACGCAATTATTTATCGTGGAAATCGATTTCCAGGGCCAGTTATTAGTCACTCGTTGGTTAAATAAAAACGGCAATTGAGGATCGAGTGTGCACATTTTGCGTCGTAAATATTCTAGGCAAGCCAGCAACCCCGTCTGCCCTGTCGAATCGTCCGCTCGAATTAATTTCAACGCAACTTGTATCACCGTCGGTCGTTAGCCAGAAAAACAAATACAAATACTGTAACTCTAGACGTACGGATTTATGCCAGTCAAAACCTGTCTGGGTGATTAGAAGAGATAATTCACTATTATTAAATTCCAGGATGTGAATGCATTATTGAAAAGAGGCCTAAAATATATTGAGATGGAAGTCTTACTTCATGTAATTGATAATTTCGACTTTAGGATCCTGAATAACATGGTTTTTTTACAATTAATGTAACAATGAATAACTCCAACAGATACCATAGAATATATCAGTTCATTTTATTGCGAGAAATGGATGCATGGGCATATTTTTTTTATTCATGACAATCATACGAATTTTCGAGTTTCACTCACAGAAATAAATTCTCATACTTTTATTTCGATGGGGTAAATTAATTTATTTTTTTATGTAGTAAATTTTACGAGATTTGATTGGATTTTCAGATATTTTAAAGGATTTAATGAAATTACATGGGAGTTTGAATAATTTTAAAAAGTTTAAAAGGATTTTATGGAATTTTTCGAGAGTCGCAGAAATGTTAATGGATTTCTTGGGGTTTTAAAAAATGTTAAGGAATTAGACGATATTTTTGGAATCTTAGGTAATTTTAAAGGATTTCCTGGGTTATTGGATAATTTTTAGGACTTTTAAGGAGTTCAAGGAATTTTACGAAATTCATTGAATTTTCTCGTATTTTAAAGGATTTTAGGGATTTAATGGTAGTTTGAATAATGTTATAAAGTTTAAAAGAATTTTAAGGAATTAATTGGAATTTTCAGAAAGTTGGTGTATTTTTTATGAGATTTCATGGGATATCAAGTAATTTTAAAGGATTTCGTAAGATATTAGGTTATTTTAAGGACTTTGAAGGAGTTCGAGGAATTTTATCAAATTTTATTGAATTTTTAAGAGTTTGAAGAGATTTTACGAAATTCCATAGAATTTTCAGAAAATTCGAGTAATTTAGTCAGATTTAATGGGATTTTAAATCATTTTTGAGAAATTGAAGGGATTTCAAGAAATTCCACGAAATTTCATTGAATTTTCTCGTATTTTAAGGGATTTTACGGTATTTTATGAGATATTAGGTCATTTTGAGGACTTTTAAGGAGTTTTGAGGGATTTAACAAAATTTCATTGAATTTTCAGAAATTTTATTTTTTATTGTATTATTAAGAATTTGAAGAAATTTCATGAGATTTCAAGTAATTTAAGGACTTTTCAGGGATTCAAGATATTTTATGTAATTTTAATAAATTTTAAGAGATTTCAAGAAACGTCACGAAATTTCATTGATTTTTTCTCGTAATTTAATGGATTTTACAATATCTTATGGCATGTTAATTAAAGAAATTTTACGAAATTTCATTGGATTTTCAGGAATTTTAAGAGATTTAATGAGACTTTATGGAAGGTTGAATAATGCTATGAAGTTTTAATTTTACAGAATTTATTGGTATTTTCGTAAATTTGAAGTAATTTGTTATGAGATTTCATGGGATATTAAGTAATTTTAAGGAATTTTAAGGGATTTAAGTGATTTTGCGTTTCATTGGATTTTCAGATGCCTCAAGAGATTTAATGAGATTTAATGGAAGTTTGAATAATATATTAAGAATTTTAAAAGGATTTTACGGAATTTTTTTGGATGTCCAGAAATTTAAAGAGATTTTATGAAATTCCATTGAATTTTCAGAATATTAATTTTAGAAAATTTTAAGAAATTTCACAAAATTTTACGATAGTTAATAGAATTTCATAAGGTTTCATAGTATTTCAAGTAATTTTAAAGAATATAATGATGTTTTATTGAGTTTCAAGGAAAATAAAAGAATATCAATTATTGATTTTACGAAAATTAAAGTAATTTCACTAGATTTCACAGGATGTTAAAGAGATTTTAAGAAATGTTATGAAACTTATTAAGAGATTCCGAAAATTAAAAAAATAATATTATTTTTCACCGTTAATTTTCTTTCCACGATTTCAATATCAAAATGTCCCAAACACGAGTGAACTATTTCCAATTATTCTGCATCTGTTGCAATTACTAAAGTGCGTTGAAAATGGAAACACAAAGAGAACAGCCAGAGGCTAAAAGAGGCAGATTTTTCGAGCTCTTTGGACAATTTATTTCAATGTTACTTCAATTTCAGTGGAAAAATTCGGTTACTTGATACCCGGCCGTGTGTGCATTGAAAAACAAATCTCTACTTCAATTATATTTGGGTCTTCTTTCTCTGAAAAAAAACAGGATTCATTCAAAATTCCCCATTTTTTAAAACCAATCCGAATATATAATAAAATATCGAATTTCTATCTTTATACCATTTGATTCTGAATGACTTTAATTAATAAAAGCTCTAAAGATTGTGTGCATTGCTGATAAGGGACCTTAACGTCGAATAGGCGGTGCATCGTAGAAACAAGGAAATATTGATTAAACTTTTAGTATGCGTGCAGTAAATGAGTAGATGTTCGTTCTTTTAATGACAGTTTAATAACACGCGACATCAAATTATAAGACGGGGTCAAAGACCTGAAGACATGATAATTTCCTTGGGCAATAACAAGCAAAAGTAGAACGATTGATATTATTTATTATTGCGCCTCGCCTGTAACCATAAGCTATTAGCTAACGTTAACCCAAATTAGCTCACGAGCACATCCAGCAAATATGAATTGGATAGTACGTTGCCCTGGGAAATTTAATATCGTCCCTGCATGCATCGAGTTTGATTACAATCGCATTAATTGCATACAGCTAGGTTTTCATTTATTAATTGTTTGCTGAAATATGTTGTGTTCTCCTCGTCATATCGACTTCTGTAATTGCGTACAACGATATTTAATTAAGATCGATAAGTGGCTTTAGGAACTGGAAAATCAAATTATCCATGATTTTATCATTGTTCCAGGTACTTCTTCAAGTTTCCCGTGCCTCGTACTGTGCGATTTTCACGCTTGACGCGATGGATTTAGTGAGCTCTTGACTTCTTTTAACTGAACGTTCCAGACAGCACTGAGTGCTTCGATAATTGTCGATTGTTATCAAAATTAGCCGATTTGATCAGACTCGATTTTCCAGACAAAAATATTTCCGGGCATTCACTCTGGTTCACTTGAACGAACATTTAGGTATAGAATTTAAATTGATAAAACTGCAAATAATGATCTTACCTGTTTCTGGAAGTTGAACGTCCATTCTAAACTCACTTCATCCTTTTGACACCTGCAACAATAAAAACACATTATATAAAAAATGGACGCAAATATTTTGAACGAAATGAAGTTGAAGAGCCGATCATTCTGGATCTTTACGAAGGAATAACCTTTTAAAGTCGGCTCTTCGGAAATCGAAGACGTCGAGAAGTTACGAGACATAAATCGTTCTTCGTCTGATCCGACAGCGAAAAAAGAACGTTGAGATGGAAAATCACTAGAATGTCGTAATGGGGAAAAAATGAAAGAAACTTTCCTTTCAAAGATTTTCTCTTTAAATTTAAATTGGTTTTCATTATTATTTAAAGAAATGTATGTACGTTAGGACATTTTTTTTTTAATCATTTACCATAAACTTTTTCCCATCCATCACTTCACCAATCTTCCCCCCGTGCAGAAATTTGAATGGACTTCTGGTGCGGCCCTGACCAGTTTTCCGTAGTTCTAGTGTGGTCCTTATCCGGAAAACTGGCAAGAACCCAACAATGCGAATATAAAAATGTCATATTAAATCGAAAATATATTTTCCTATTCTATTTGCTGCCAACTAATTTGAAGGAATTTAAAGCGTTTTGAAAAGATTTTAAGTGATTTTAAAGAATTTAGAGCGATTTTATAGAATTTTAAATAAATGTCCGAAGAACTCAGATGAGTTTCAAGTAATTGAAACATTTTGTTACTTATTTTAAAGGATTTTAAAAGATACTACAGAATTTAATTGATTTGAAAAGAACTCTGGAGAATGTTCAACAGAATTTAAACGGATTTTCAAAATATTTCTAGTGATTTTAAGAAATTTAAGAGGACTTCAAGAAATTTTAAATGATGCTAGGGTATTTAAAAGGATTTTAAGATATATTACAAGATTTCAAAGATATCAAGATTTTTGATAGGATTTCAAGAAAATTTACAGTGATTTAAATTTCAATGTAAGGGATTTATTGATTTAAAAGATTTTCAAAAGATTTCATGTGATTTTAAATGATATTAAAAAATTTAAGGAAACATTCAACAATTTTCAAAACATTTTTAAAATTTCAAGATATCTTGAGGGATTCCAAGAGATTTCAGAAAATTTGAAAACATTTCAAGTAATTAGGGATTTAAAGAGATTTAACATGGTTGTAAGAAATTTCAAGTGATTTTAAAAAGTTATTAAGGGATTTCAAAAAACTTCAACATAGTTGCAGGATTATCAATTATTTTTAATATATTTGCAAATTATCTAATTGTGTTTTAATGATATTAAAAAATATAAAAACATCCTCAAAAAACATTTTAAAATTTAAGAATTTTCAAGAAATTTCAGAACTATCAAAACATGTGAATGGATTTCAAGAGATTTATTTCAAGTGATTTTCAAGAATTTCTAAAGAATTTCAAAAGAATTTAGATGCGTTTCTAGTAATTGAAAAATCTATTTCAGCATTTTAGACAATTTTAATTGATATTAAAGAATTATAATGGATTTCAAAAGAACTCTAGAAAATTTTCAAGAGCTTTCACAAGATTTTAAAAATTTGAGGATATCTTAAAGGATTTTAAGAGATTTCAAGTGATTTTAAGATATTTGAAAAAATGTAAAAGAGTTTCAATATTCTGAAGTAATTTCAAAATATAAAAGATATATTTTTAGATTTTTTAAAAATCTATTAAATCTCTTGACAATTTTTGAGATTTGTTGAAATCCATAGAAATAATGTGAAAATTTTTTAAATCTCTTTAAATCTCTTCAAATCTCTTGAATTTCATTGAAAGCATTCAAATAAATCAAAAAATTTTCTTTTAAATGTCTTATAAATTCATCCATATTCAAGAGATTTTTGAAGATACTATAAAGAATTTCAAAGATATAAAGATATCTGAAAGGGTTTATCAAGAGATTTCAAATGATTTTGAAGTAGTCAAAAACATTTTTAAAAGCTGCAAAACATTTTGAAGTAATTTTTAAAAAAAATGTTCACCCTATGTTAAGGCATGATGTGGAAAACACTTTAACGCCCTTTTTCACTACCATCAATATCTCTGTTTTATTACATTATATTAAGGTGAGAATAACAATGTCAAATTGGTATTAATGAGATATTACTACTATATCGTTACCCCATAAATGCGTAATTATACAAAAATATTTTAATTAAAAATAGAAATCTTGACCAGGCCATTGTCAGAACCCTATTTTAAATTATATGTAAATAGGGTCATCCATGTCATCCTTAAAACATCTGTTTAAATAAAAATTAAATGATCGCAAATTCATAGGACTTTACAGTAGTTGTTCTTAATTGGACGAAAGCAAATAATGGAATTGCTAATTGTCAGTACTTGCACAGTCTTTGAAAACAAGAGTTTCTAGAGATTTACTTCAAGTTTCTAAGAAGCCAGGAAGATACCAAACAACTCTTAATTTTCGTTTCTTCTTGAATCAACGTTTATCGTCTATTAAAAAGCCTTTGATCTTGTATTTCAATTTGAAAATTATCATTTCCAAGAGATAAAAAAAAAGGGTTGTTTGTACTTTCAGTTTATCTTCGTGAATCGCAGGCGAAAACGAGACTAAGACATCGACCGCAGCGCGTTAGGTACTTTTAGAAAAAGTTGGATAAAGAGGGAAAGGGTTGGTTGGCATTGTATTGAACGGAAGTCAATAGTGCGGGTAGTCTTGCGATATATAGCGCTTCTTACGAAGCGTTTGCACGCAATCATGAGTGTTTCGTGAGAATGAACTTTATCCTGGAGATCGCTCAATTCTGATAAATTTAAGAATCAATTGGTGAGTGCATGTCTTTAGATCGTCGAAAAAAGAAAAAAAAAGTAGAAGATAATAAATACTTGAAGGAACTAAATTATTAGATAATCACAAATTTTCCAATAACCTTTTCCACTCTTTCCCCAATTACCGTTTGGAACTTGCCCCCCTACGTAATTACGCAACAGAAAGGAAGGAGAGTAAGTGTTGCATTTGAGCAAGAAATACGGGAAATGCAATAACGATTTGAGCCCTCGTCCTTTATAGATATATATATATATATATATATATATATATATATATATATATGTGTACATATGAAATAAAATAATGTCGCCACACTATAACATAAAGCTATAATTCTATTAAATGATACTACCATATATCTCTAAAAGTCGAGAGAGAGAGAGAAATTCACAAAAAAAGTAGCACAGATAATCCTTAATAGGTGCATAATCACTGCAAGCCCGGCCGAAACATAAAGAAAACTTGATCTCTCTATCAAAGATGTGTGATTTCTCTAATTCCTAGAACAATAATAAATTCCGAAATCGTCAAGACTCGACAACAATAAACCCAGGCTTGATCCAAGGAGCTAATTGGCAATAATAGTAAACACTACAGAAATTCTCAAATACGATAACTTCTAAGTATCGAGAAAAAAAATTAGGTAGACATCTTCTTTTAAATATGAATTAAATTATAACCAAAAGGATTTTACGGTAATTCAAGGAATTTTATGATTGTGATTGGCAGAAATTTTAAGGGCTTTTAGCAGTTATAAGAATTTTCTAAAATCTAAAGAAATTTAAAAGAATTTAAAGAGGTTTAATGAAATTTCATGAGTTTTGAGTAATTTTAAACGATTTCATTTTTTTTCCCCGTTCTTGCTTTTTTTTTATTCAATGGGCTCTTTGGTTCCTGGAAGAAAACATAATTTGGTTCCTAATAGAAGAAACATTAAGTAATTTAAAAAAATAAAATTTTAGCTATGTCTGATAGGAAAAAAATAAATATTAAGATAAGAGCAACATTAATAGCCAATGCTCTTATCCCACATCATAAAATATAAAATATAAAAAAAAGGCAAACACGTGCGCGATAGCACATGTTCGATTCTATATTTGGAAATAGATATCTTAAGTTACATATAATAGTTAATAATTTTAAGGAATATAACGATATTTTATAGGATTTTAAGGAATATCACTAGATTTTGTAGGATGTTTAAGGGATTTTAAGGATTGTTATGAAACTTATTGAAATTCCCGAAATTAAGCAACGAATTACAAGTTTTTATATTTCTCAGCAGAGAAAGTATTAAATTTGTGTAAAATTTCTGTCCATTTGTAGTTTTTAAGTTGGTGAAGAAGATAACTTTCGAAAGAATTGACCGATTGGATTGGCTTTACGAATACTCTTGTATTGTCACAAAATGAAGGTCAAGTTCGTTATTCAGCCATTTTGGAAAAGAAATAAATTTTTTTTCGCATTTTGAAAATTCTTTATATCCATTTTTTTTAATTTACAAATTCTATTGCCAGTTGTTCACAGTAT
>JAUESI010000003.1:2299000-2309012 GCA_032275145.1 Synergus laeviventris
GTTAATCTCAATTCGCTCCTATCTTTTTTAATCCCTACATCTCTATCTCTATCTCCTTTTCATTCACAGTTCGCTCCTATCTTCTTCAATACCCATTTTTATATATCTTTCTATCTATTGTAAATATATATATATGCCTGTCTATTCCTTTCTATCTTCTTGTCAATTTCAATTCTCTTCTTTCTCTTTCAATCTACAGTTCAATTCACATCTACGCCTATCTCTTTCAATCGCACTTATCTCTCTCTCTCCTCTTATCTCTCGCCTAATCCTGTCTATCTCTTTCTATCTTACTTTTTCCATTTCAATTCACTCCTATCTCTTTCAATCCCCACTTCTCTATTCCTTCCTATCTCACAATTATTCTTGTCTACACCTTTCTATCTCCTTGTCAATCTCGATTCGCTTTTATATCATTCAATCCCCAGTTCTCTATTCCTTTCTATCTCTTGCCTATCCTTGTGTACCCCTTTCTATCTCCTTATAAATTTCAAGTCATTCCTATCTCCTTCAATCCGGACTTCTACTATATCCCCTATACCTCTCGCCTATATTCGTCTATATTTTTCTATTCCTTTGTAATTCAATTCCAATCTCTTTCAATCCTCACTTCTCTATCTCTTTCTATTCATCTATCTCCTTCAATCTCCTTGTCAATTACAGTTCGCTCCTGTCTCCTTCATTACCTACTTCTATATCTATTTCTCCCTTTTCTTTACACCCATCTATCTTTTTCCATCTATTTATTCCAGTCTATCCCTTTCTATCTACATTTGAATTAAAACTGCTCCTATCTCTTTTAATTCTCACTCCTCTATCCCTTTTTATCTCTAATCTATCCCTATTCATCTATTTCTATCTCCTTGTCAATCAAAATCTCTCTGATCTCTTTTTAACTCTCACTTTTATATCGCTTTCTATCTCTCGTCTATTCTCGTCTATCTTTTTCTATCTCTTTGTTAATCTCAATTCGCAGGAACGAGTAGATAGAATAGATAAAAATTTGAAAAAGATACTATCTTTTTCAATCCCCACTTCTCTATCTCTATCTCCTTGTTAATCACAGTGTGCTACTATGTCTTTCAATCCCCACTTATGTATTCCTTCCTACTTTTCGTATATTCTCGTCTATACTTTTCTACCTCCTTGTCTACCTCAATTCACTCCTATCTCTTACAATCCCTACTCCTATACTCCTTTCTATCCCTCGTCTATTCCACTCTATCTCTTTGCATCACCATCTGAATTAAAATTTCTCCTCTCTCTTTCAATTCTCACTTCTCTATCCCTTTCTATATCGCACCTATTCTTGTCTATTCCTTGATCTCTCCTTGTCAATCTCACTTCGCTCTTATCTCTTTTAATCCCACTCCTTGATTCCTTCCTATTTGTACATCCTATTCGTATTTGTACCTTTCTATCTTATTTTCAGTCCAAATTCACTCCTATCTGTTTTATTCTAAATCTAAATCTATCTTTTTCAATATCTTCTTCTTTGTCTCCACTTAACTCTTTTCTATTCAAATCCATCCATGTTTAGCTCATCTTGGTTCAATTATTTCGTTTTAAAAAAGCAGTTATTTGTAATTAACTGAGGGCACATGGAGGAGGAGAATGAATAAAATACATTTATGAGAGAGAGAGGAGTGGATTACAAGATAAAGAGGTAGAACAATATTGCCTTTGGGATAGAGAGAGAAACAAATTTCTAGCGACGGAGATAGATTTAAGGATGGAAAGGAATAAACAAGTTGTTACTTAGAGATAAACTAAGATATACAAAGAGATAGATATTACCAGACAGAGGAATAGACTGTGGGATGAGATAGATATTATTATTATTATATATATATTACCAGAAACAGGGATAAACTGCGGGATAGAAGGAGATAGATTTTATCAGACACAGGGATTGACTGACTGTGTGAGATAGGAAGAGATAGGTATCAACGAACACAGGGATATATTGGGGGATAGAAAGAGATAATGTTTTGGCGATGCAAATCGGCTATTTGAAAGAGATTGAAAAGTTCTGTCTCTTTTTATCTTTATTTCCAGCAGGAATTGACGGTGGAAAAAGCTCGGATGATGTGGAGGGGGTAGGAAAGACCTGGTCTTAGAGAAGGTCAAATTATCTTTGAAGGTTAGTAGAATCAATAAGGAAGCTACAATCGGACATAAGTGACTCGCCTCGGTCATCTAATCCGATTGGACTCTTTTCGGGGCTCCTCGGACCGTAAACAAACTCCGGCCGCTGACAATATAGATCTACGGACCTCACGGCGACTTGACCCCTCACTTCTCCTGATCAAAATTTGCGGTCAAAGTAGTTTTTAAGGAAGTCAGAAAGCGGGTAGCCTCTTATTGGGGATCCAATGTACTAGGATAAATTTCGAGGCGGTTAGTCAATGTGATGGGCAGGGGTAGAGAAAATAACGAGATTTAATGATAGGATTGAACTTTTAAGTGAAAAATAAAATAAAATGAGACAGCTTAGTATTTCGACCTAGTTGTTTTTTTAATCTCCTTTATTGGAGGAAAGCATTTTATGAACAGGATATCTTACACAACGATTCGCAACTGAATATCACGTGTGTTGGTGAGTTTCATCGTGATCGATTACAGTCAAAGGTCGATTGGATGCTGCCACTCCCTGGGTACTGTCGAGAGTAGGTCGAGCAGGCGCTTTATTTGTTCATGTCGACACGAATAGGTGAATGCGAAATCTTATGTTTGGTGCGATGGAGTTTCCCAGATTAATTTTTTGCACGGAGATAAAGACAAAACTAATTTAAAACTACTCTCCAAGTGCAAGTAGCAGATTTAAGTTACGGAACTCTTCTGGAATTAAGAATTTATACTTTTTAAATAGAGAGTATCTATAGCAGCGTCTGCGTTCTGCGATAAACATTAACACTAAATTAATTTTAAATCCAAGTAATATAAAATTGAATAAAAAAAATTATGTTCTATTTATAGGTGATTATCTGCTTTGAAGGGTCAAAAATCATATGAAAATTTGTATATACTATGTAATAGTTTTTTTTATTAATAAACATCTATTTTTATAGAGTTTGGTCTCCAAAACCCTAAAAATAATAGGAAAAATACACTCGGACCCCATTAGGAGTCACGTCTCGGTTGGTGATATGACTTTTAACGGGTCTTCCGAGCTGTAAACAAGTCAGGGTCGTATGTATCAGTGTTCCCAAACGCGTCTGATTGGATGCTATTTGAACTGAAAGGGAACTTTGGTGAACTGAAGCGAACTAACGAAATTATCCGCTTAGAGTATTGCCCATTTTCTGACCATGGCTGACTAAAGATTGACCTTTACCACTGCATTCACACATTCCGACCATAAATAAACCTGTATCACTGAGTTAATAACGAGTGATAATTAATTCTTAAGTATTGTCTTCGAATATATTTTACAAAAACAATTTTTCAATATCAGTGATTTTCAGCTGGGAATTCAATTTGAGATAGAACCCAGTTTTTAAGGAAGGCCGCAAACGAGTTGACTCCTAATGGGGTCCGAGTGTAACTCGACAGAAAGTAGGCAGAATTGAAGAATCTCTACAGAAAGTAATGTTATTGGCCATTTAGCTTCATGTCTGGTTTTACGAGTAGTGCGGCTTATTACTTTGGTTCTTGAAATACCGATGGTGGTTTGTAGTCATAAATATTTTGAACAATATCAAATTATCTTTATGGTAACAATGGATAAAGACTTGTCGGATATAGCCACTTTGGGTAGGATAAAGTCAGTGGAGGAGGGACCTAGTCTTAAATCTGGAACAGCGATTCCGATCTAAATCGAATCGAGTATGTGGCCGATAAAAGGGAACATAATGACAATACCCTCCCAGTGCGATTCGTAGGAGGGCGCGTGATTCGAAGTACATTTATCTTCCTGCTGGCACGTTACTCCAAAGTATGGTCCTGCCAACTTCCCTTTCGACCAACTCCCCAACGTATCCGCTTCCGCTCTTGTGCTGTTGATGGAATACGTGCGTCGACTGCGTCTACACCTTCTTCTTCTTCTTCTTCCTCCTCTTTTCCATTCTCTTCTTCTTCCTTTTCCGTTGCCACCGCCCTACACTAAGTCCACATATCCGGTTAGCTGCCGCTTATTATTATGTCAACTTCTCACTTCCAGAAAACAAAAAAATTGAATCAAAGAAATGATTAAATTCAGTACGTCCAGAGAAGTAATTTTTTCATACAGGGGGAATATACGAGAATCGATTGAAGTGCAGCTATTTCAAGAAGTTTCAGGTTATCCATATTCACTCAAAAGCTTTCTCAAGTTACAATTGTCTATTTGCATAATCGTTTCGACCTACTTCACTTTGAGAAGCACTGTTAACTTGTAACTTGTAGCTTGTAACTTGTAATATCCCTTTCTCGGTTTGCTGCTTGGAATGATAGCCTTAGAGAATCCAGGTCGCGCGTAAATTTCCGGAATCTTAGCTGATTTATCGCTGGGTGAAATATAGGTTGCTTGCCGGAACCATTTAAAGGGCAGCCTGTGGTCGTTCAGTTAGTTTGGTATGTTTGTTGGTAAGTTTATGGTTGGTAGTCTCTGTGCAGCTCGTTGACTCGGCCCGAGGAAAATACTCTGTTTTTGTAAGGAGTTTGAATTTTGCGCTCCAAGGCGCTGGGAGTCAAGCTACCCGACGCCTCTGTGTTGAGATGTACACGAATAACGAGAGTTCTAAATATCTCTTTAGCTTCATTATGGAGATTATGAAACTTCCACTCCCTGCTGGAAGTAAAGAAATAGAGAGATATTGAAATTTATGGATAGAAAGATATAGAACTTTTCCATCTCTTCCGAGTATCCATTTTGCATTCTCAAAACGCTATGTCCTCCTATCCACCATTGTATCTCCGAGTTCAGTGATATCTATCTCTTTCTATCTAATAATATGCGTCTAATAATATCTATATCTTCCTATTCCTGAGGAATATCTATAATATCTATCTCCTCCTATTCGTTCCTGCGAATTGAGATTAACAAAGAGATAGAAAAAGATAGATGAGAATAGACCAGAGATAGAAAGGGATATAAAATTGAGAATTAAAAGAGATTACAGCGATTTTTATTGACAAGGAAGGAATAGAGAAGTGGGTATTGAAAGAGATAGGAGTGAATTGTGATTGACAAGGAGATAGAAAGAGAAGAATTGAAATATACTAGAGATAAAAAGGGATGCAGAGGTGAGGATTAAAATAAATAGGAGTAATTTTAATTGAGATGTAGATAAAAAGGGATAGACTAGAATGGTCGAGAAATAGATAGAGATAAAGAAGTGCGATTGAAAGAGACAGGCGTGGATATCTATTGAAATAGAAGATAAATAGAAGAAATTGAATAGAGAAGTGCAGATTGAAAGAGATAGAAGCGAATTGAGATTGACCAAAAGATGGAAAGAGATATATGTGTATATACAAGAGGGAGAAATAGATATAGAAGTAGGTATTGAAGGAGATAGGAGCGAACTGTGATTGACAAGGAGATTGAAGGAGATAGACATATATAGAAAGAGATAGAGAAGTGAGGATTGAAAGAGATAGGAATTGATTAACAAAGGAATAGAAAAAGATAGATGAATATAGGCGAGAGGTATAGGGGATATAATAAAAGTGGGGATTGAAAGAGATAGGAGTGAATTGAGGTGGAAAAACAAGGTAGAAAGAGATAGACAGGGTTAGGCGAGAGATAGAAAGCAATATAGTAGAACTGAAGATTGAAAGAGATAGAAGCGAATTGCAATTGATATAGCATGAGACAGACTGGAATAGGTGACAGACGAATAGAGAAGTGCAGATTGAAAGAGATAGGTGTGGATATCGATTGAAATGGAGGTACAAAATGATAAATAGATTGAGATTGAAATAGATAAAAGCGAATTGAGATTACGAAAGAGATAAAAAAAGATAGAAAAATATAGGAAAGAAATAGAAAGAGATAGAAGCAATTTTAATTCAGATGCAAAAAAGTAGAATTAAACTTAATAGGTGAGAGATAGAATCTGATACAGAAATGACCATTGAAAGGGGAAGGAGCCATTTTAATTCAGATGGAGATAAAAAGAGATAGAAAAGTAGGTACTGAAAAAGGTAGGAGTGAATTGAAATTGAGAAGGATATAGAAAGGCATAGAGGAGAATAGGCAGAGATAGGGAGGAAATAGAGATGTGGGTATTGAAAGAGATGAATATTGCTTTTTTTGAAATGAATTAATTGAACAGAAGTGAGGTAGACAACGATCGATAGACATTGAAAAAGATAGGTTCAGAAATAGGTTGGGATAGAAATTACGTGATTGAAATAAATAGGAGTGAATTTGTATTGACAAAGAGATAGAAAGGGATAGACAGGAATAGGCGAGAAGTAGAAAGGGATAGAGAAATGAGAATTGAAAGAGATAGAAGCAATTTTAATTCAAATGGAGATAGGAGGAGATAGAAAAGAGGGGATTCAGAGAGATGGACTTGAATGAGGATTGATGTAGAGATAGAAAGAGATAGGCGGGAATAGGTGAGAGACAGGAGGGGATAAACAATCTTTATCCCTTTCTATCTTAGAGACAGATGGGAAGTCTATCCATTTGAATCGTTTTCAATCTTAAGGATTGAAATTGAAAGGAAACATTTATCCAAGTGTATCCTTCCCAATCCATACCAATCTACTTCTATCTTTTTTTTAATCTACAGTAACCTTTTTTCTTTTGAATCTCCGCTTTTCTATTTTTCTGTGTCCTTCGTTTATCTTCGTCAATCATTTCTTATCCTCCATGTATCCCCGCCATCTTTATCTTTCTATCCATATTATATTGAACAGTGCAATCATTTCAATCTTTTTAGATCACATATATTTGTTGATTTCTATCTGCTTAATCATTTCAACGTTGTTATGTCTTTTTTCACTTGCGTTTCTTTTTAAATCTAAAATTTTAATTATGATTATAATTAATATCTACGAGACAGAGAAGAGCAGATCTAAAGATATCCGTTTTAGATAAAAAAATTAAAGATTAAAAGAGTATAGAAACGCATTGGTACAAGAAAATAGAAAATAGACAGACGTATCAGACAAGGAAGGATAAGAGAGAGAATAAAGGGGTCTGATAGAGATAGGTTATTGCTTATACTGACAAAGAGATTGAAAAGGATACAGATGGATAGATGAGACATAAATGAGGAAATTGAAGATATAGGTTCATGTTCAAAAGTTAAACGTTAGTAAGTTTAAAACTAAGGATAGAAAAAGATTGAATATGGGAGGTAGAAAGATATTCAAATTTTGTGAAAAGACATAGACTGAAGGATAGAAAAAGATAAGAAAAGACAGAGCCTAGTGATAACAAAGGATACACACAAAGATAGAAAAATATAGCATTTCGTGGATGCAAAGTTAGTTCTTGGGTGGGATAGAAAATCTCTATCTTTTTTATATCCTTTTTACTTCCAACAGGGTAGGAATAGTGGAATAAAGTGAGTATGTAGCAGTTCTCTCATAGTTGATATTGCCTAGGGTAGGTTCGTTTTGAGTGAAATGCTTGTCTTGCATCTGACATTATGTCTCACTTATAGTATATAGAAGTTTTCTCTAAAGCAGTAGTTGCATGTGACGTTTAACGTAACGCCAATAACTCACCTACACGGGATCTTAGAAGTGGAAGTTGTTCCCATGTTTCCCCTAAAGCGCGGCGCCATCACCTTCGTCGCCAAGTTCTCTTTCCCCGGCAAAAGCGGCCCATCCCGCTTCCTCCAAGTTTTCGAAGGGATGTTAGAGGAATTACAGAGAAGTCTAGCTAAATTCCGTACCCGCGGGATCGGTAATTACTACGAGCAGCTCGACTCGATCATTAATTTACCTTCAATTTCCAAGGTTATGCCGCACCCACGAGTTCCAGCGCATTTTCTGGAGAATGCGAACTGGACGTGATTGTGTTCTATCAAAAAAAAAAAAAAAAGAAGAGCAAGAGCGATTTTAAAGTAAAAGGAAACTCGGTAAAAAGTAGGAGAGGCATAAAAGGATAAAAATTAAAGGTGGAAAAGAATATGAAAAGATGTGGGGAAAACGAAACTAGAGTATAAAATAAAGGAGCAATAGTTTGATGAGGACGGAAAAATCTTAAAGGATATAGATTGAACATTTGTTCTCTTATCAAAGTCTGCTCAAATCAAGTTATCGACAGAAACTCTCTGAACCACCCTCGAGAGTAAACACAGCCTTGTATTACTCCCAGGTTAGAAAAATAAACCCTTTACGCTTCTCCATGATTCCGTGAGCTTTCTCTGTTTTCAAAAGTCACTAAATTCATTCCGACAAGAATAAATCCTTACGAAAAAAATGGTATAAAAACAGTCCTCTGTAGCTAACACTATTAAATGCGCAAAACCGTTAGTAATCTTTTGAATCCCTTATCCGATAGTGTGGTTTTCCGTTTCCGCTTCTGCGCGAGATTCATACATGAGAAATTCAGGAAAATATGAGCTCGAGTCCGAAATAAAGAAAATTCTCTATCTCTCTCCCTCTGGATCTTTTTCTAGTTGTCAACCTTTTCGTTTGCCTGGATCGTCTATCCAGCATCGAGACTCTTTTGCCAACCTTTTCCCCTACTTTTGCAAACCTCGTCTTTCTAAGTAATTACACCCCACCTCTACCCATCTCTTTTCGCTTCGTGGTTTCCCTGACGAAAAAGTTTTTCCTTGGTAACTCGATAAAAAACAAAGGATCTCAAGCTATGATACCTTAGGTTCGGAGGTCTTGAAGTGCCCGTGGCGAAAAGAGGAGAAGCCTTATAAAACTTGGTCGCCTAATGTGCCGGAAAATATGTATACTTCCATGCGTCTACTTGTGAAGAACTTTCAACTTTTCACGCGTCAACATTTGCCACACCCAATATTTTACCTTTTACCGTCGTCCGTTCTTACGTAAAGAGGTTTTAAAATAAACTTTACCATCACTCATTTTAAGGTCCAGCGTTTTTCTGCCTCCTCTTTTCTAAACTCCTTTTCCATCCGCCTGCGCCTTTTCAAAATCTTTTTTCTCACTTGTACAACCACATTCTGAATACCCATTTATCAAATTCCATTTTCCAAATCCCAATTCGAAATTTCCCACCTTCCAAGAATAAAAAATAATATTAATCAAATTTTTAAAATAGAAAGTTTCTCAGAGTCTTCCATGAGGATACATTAAGGTAACACATGAAGTTAACCCAAAACAGATTTAAAGAATTCTAAACAATTTGAAATCAAAGGATTTAAAAATATTTTTTGTTATTTCAAAAGTATGGAAAAGAATGAAGTATTTAACATTTTTCAAATATACAAACTTGTAATTCCTTGTCTAATTTCAAGAATCTCCATAAGTTTCATAACAATCTTTAAAATTTTTATATTTTACAAAATCCAATGAAATTCCTTAAATTTCGTAAAATCACTTGATATTCTTTGATTTTCCTTTATATCCATTAAAATTACTTAAAATGTTATGAAATCTTGTGAAATTACTCTAAATATATGGTAAATTAACATGATATTCCTTGAAATTCCGTAAAATATAGTTCAATCTTTTAAAATCACTCAAAATACTGAAAGTAAAATGAAATTTCCTAAAATTCCTTGAATCTCTTAAAAGTCCTTCAAATTATTAACAATCTACAAAATATTGTAAAAGCTCTTAAAATACGAGAAAATTCAATAAACATTCGTGAAAATTCTTGAAATATCTTAAAATTTTATAAAATTTCTGAAAATCCAATGAAATATCATCAAATCTCTTGAATCACATCAAAGTCCTTAAACTTACTTAAAATGCCGAAGTTCCTGAAAATTCAATGAAATTTTATCAAATCTTTTGAATCGCTGAAAAGTCTTTAAATTACTTAAAATGCCAGGAAATTGTGAATATTGTAAAAGCTCTTAAAATACGAGAAAATTCAATAAACATTCGTGAAAATTCTTGAAATATCTTAAAATTTTATAAAATT
>JAUESI010000003.1:2310974-2321013 GCA_032275145.1 Synergus laeviventris
AGTTTCCTTTCTGTTTAGAAGATATTGGAAAGCAAGCTTACATTTTCCTGTTTTCTTAAAGAATTTCATTTCTTTCAACGGGTCCTCTTAGTTTTCAAGATCGTTACCGGAAGTGGGCTAAGGACTGCTTGTGACGTGCCCTCAGGTCTCAGGTGAGGCAACCAAGCGATGCCTGCGATTGAGGCAGCTAAAATTTTGTCCACCAATCTCGACAAAATGAAGAAACCAACCCCTGCCAATTGTATCATTCATCTCTCAAAAAAAGTTAATTTTTTATCGATTTTAACCTCATTACCTTGAACTACCCTACAACTGCGACTGTGTGTAATTTAATTCTTATTAGTTTGAGAAAAATATAGTTGGAAAAGAAGATAGAAAAGGGGGTGGAAAAATAGGGTTGGAAAATGAGTGGGAAATAATTAAACGATTTTCAATTAGGACAGTTATCTTGTCTCAATTCGTAATCAGCGTAACAATCCAGGAAATGTAGAAAAGAAAGAAACGAAGAAAAATACGAATCGACAAAAGCCTCAGAGACACGTAGCTCGCCGCGGAAACACGCTTTTCCGCCGGAACTAAAGAAACGAAAGCACAGTCTGCACGCAGCTTTTCTCCCCTACCTCTCTTCCCTTTTTCCTCGTTTTAACCCACTCTTCTGAAACTTTCATGAGGTTCGCACCAATCGAGAAGTTTTATTTGCTCACGGGGTTTTGCATTTTTACGACCCTATAGATACCGTATGTATGTCTTTCGAATATTTCGGTAGGTGAAAATCGAGAGTGAAATGTTTCTTGGGAAAAGAAAAAAAATACTGATTGAGATACAACGATTATGAGATATTTTGTTAATAATATGCGAAATTTTAGATAAGGATGTATCTAAATATACGAAAATAAAAACATCATGAGAAGCTGCTCAATAAAATATAAGAGGGCGTTCAAATAAAACGGGTCGAGGGTAAGGAAAAAATTCGTAGTACGACATTACGAACATGCGAATGATGCGAAATATTTCTTTGCAGCCAAACGGCTATTCTTTTCTCGTCGAATAAAAGCACCATCAACGTGGAATAGTAAAATTCGTAAAAATGTATTGCTGTACCAGAGATTCGCATGAAATGTAGGATTCGGGGGATGCCAGAGAGTGGGTATTACATATTTAAGCGCTCGATCATCCAGTTTCTTTCTCAGCGAGTTCCTCTGATACCGAACCCTTTTATTGGTTTTCCCACATCCGTAAACTCTCGAACGTGAAATTCAAGATAGAAGAGAGTCGCTTTCTGTTCAAAATTTTAAGTCATATAAGAAAATTCTTCTTGAATATTCTCATACCTGCGTGGAATAAATAAATTTCATATTTACTAAATGAGATTTTATGGAATAAAGAAACGTGCTGATTAATCGAAATACTATTTCCTGAATTGAGTACTTGATCCTCTTAGAAGCGGGTAGAATTTAAAAAAAATGAGAGTTAGGTTTCTTACTTCGTTTACAAAATAAATTTTCCAGTAAGCACTCGCATGACAGTCTAATCGTCTCCTAGGAGTTCTTTGCCGATCTTCAAGAGAAATGAGAAATTGAACGAGTAACCGCTCCTTTCGCGACCTATCGACAGATTTTACAAATAACAGCCACGCAAACATTTTCCCGAACATTTTCCTACAATGTCTGACAGAAAAGAGTCGTTTTACTTTCATTTAAATATTATTTTACCATCCCTTTTTCCACTTCTTTTTGTAAACACCTTTTCTCAACCTTTCCCCTGGAGTTGCATTTGAGCAAGAAATACGAGAAATCTCGTGTCATCTTGTCTCATATAAGTGAGATCGTTTATATCGTGTTTGGCATATATATCAACTGTTTTTTCAGTTTTAAAATTGACATTTGAAATAAAAGAATGTCATCATTATATAGCTATTATTCAATCTAAAAAAAATAATGCTACCATACAACTCGAAAATATCGCACACATTGTTTTCGAACAACAGATTGGTTTTATGGAAATTGCGCGATTTATGTCAATGTGACGAATTTGAAAACTATGTTCAGATTATTTTCTTTGTCAAAGCGATTGCTGTCAAAAAGTTTATATTAATTTAAAAATTACGAATTTTAATGAATTTATTGCAATTTTAGAAATATTAAAAGATTTCACGGTAAGTCAAGGAATTTTATGATTATGATTTTCTGAAATTTCAAGGGCTTTTACTAATTATTAAGATTTTATGGAATCTAAAGAAATTTAAAGGTATTTGACGAGATTTCACTGTATTTTCAGGAATTTCCAAGTATTTGACCATTTTTTGAGGGATTTTAAGAAGTTTTAAGGGATTTTACGGTATATTATGGGATATTAGATCATTTTAAGGTCTTTTAAGGGATACGAGAAATTTTACGAAATTCCATTAAATTTTCAAATATTTTAAGGGAGCTAATAAGAGTTCAAGGGAGTTTAAATAATGTTAAGGAGTTTAAAAGGATTTTACGGAAATTATTGTGATTTTCAGACATTTTATGGTATTTCATAAGATTTTATGGGGTTATAAATATTTTTAAGGAATTTGACGGAATTTTGTAGGATTTAAGTAATTTTGAGGAATTTGTGGGACCTTGACTAATTTTAAGGACTTTTAACGAATCCAGGGGATTTTACGAAATTTCATTGAATTTTTCTGAGTTTAAAGAGATTTTATAGGATCTTAAGTAATTTTACGAACTTTTAAGGAATCAAGAGATTTTATATAATTTCATTGGATTTTCAGGAATTTTAAGATATATAATGAAATATTTTGTGGGATTTTAAGTAATTTTAAGGACTTTTAAGGAATTCAAGTGATTGTTTAAATTGAATTTTCAAGAATTTTAAGAGATTTCATGGGATTTTAAAGTAATTTTAATGATTTTTAAGAAATTTTAATAAAATATCATATGATTTTCGGGAATGTTAACACATTTAATGAAATTTCATGGAATTTTAAGTCATTTTAGTTAATTTTGAGGGGTTTCAAGAAATTTCTCAAAATTTCATCGTATTTCAACTGATTTCATACGCAATTTCCTTCGATTTTCAGATATTTTAAAGGATTTAATGAGATTGAATGGGAGTTTGAATAATTTTAAGAATTTTAAAAATATTATGCTAAATTTTATGGGATTCACAAAAATTTTTAAGAAATTTCATAATATTGCATGGAGAGTTAAAAATGTTAAGTAATTTGAGGATATTTTGTGGGATTTTAAGTAATTTTAAGGACTTTTAAAGAATTTAAGACATTTTATAACATTTTATTGGATTTTCAGGAATTTTAAGTAATTTTAGAAACTTTAAACGATTTCAAGAAATTTCACGCAATTTAATTAAATTCTCTCATATTTTAAGGAATTTTACAATATTTTATGGCATGTTAAGTAATTTTGAGGACTTTTGAGAGATTCAAAAGATTTTACGATTAATTTTACGTTAATGTTAATATAATTTGAATTTACAATATTTAAAGGAATTTTATAAGATCTCATACGATTTTAAGTACTTTTAAGGAATATAACGATATTTCGCGGAATTTTAAGGAAAATTAAAAAATATCAAGTGATTCTACAAATCTGAAAGGAATTTCATTAGATTTTGTAGGATGTTAAAATGATTTTTAAGTCATGATATGAAACTGATTGAGATTCCTAAAAATAGACAAGGAATGACAAGTGATTATATTTCAAAAATACTAAATTCTTAATTATTTTCCATACTTTTGAAATACCCTAAAATATTTTTAAATCCTTTGATTTGAAATTGTTTAGAATCCTCTAAATCTTTTAAACAAAAGGAGTGCAAAAATGAGAAAGTAATCGCGCGAGAAATGAGATGAGATGAGACGATAAAAACAAAGGAGAAATTGACATTCTCAGTTCTTGAGTATGATTCCCGAACTCTTGGAAATGAGCAGGACAATCGAGTATCTCGAATCGTTATGCAACACTACTTTTCTCCTTTTCACATTTAAAAAAATTCATTAATAAATTAAAACTGGCATAGCTTAATGTAAAACATTTTTTTAACATTATAAGTGACATAAGGATTATGTATCCTACAGCCACGTTTCATAAATCAGAATTGACTACTTATGATGCATTGAATATGAAGAAATCCAGATCAATAGTCACCTCATGGAAGGACATTAATCCTGAGGAGAATTATCGTGGTAGATATCACGACGTGAGATATAGGTTCTGAAGATCAAATATGGATATTGTATTTTCATTGGAATACGACTCACGCTCCAGAGATGATCTCAGGTTGAAAACAATAAAGAAGCTACCCTTCGTTATGCCATCATATACGACTCGAAGAACTGGATTGCATTCGTAATTCCGATGACACGATAATGCTGACCGCCCTGCCCACTGAAACAATTTATAAGTCCTATCTCGACAGCTCACTTTAAATTATGAAGCTCTTTATTACGTCGTGCAAGCAGAGACGGTCATACACCGGTGAACCTGAGTTCCACCCCACCCTCAATAGCAGTTGCACGGCGTACGCAAAATTTTCTATGACACATGAAGCTAGACATAATAATTAATCGTCAGGTCAGCATTAATTTTCTGGAATTCGCCCCGACTCTGTATTATATCTTTCTACTCAATTCCTCCAAGCCATATTTTCAGGAGGGAAAAAAGTGGAAAAGTTTTATGAGCGTATGGAAAAATTTATGAGATGATTAAACATTTTTCCAAGAGAGATACATACGTTTCCGAATTTTCAAATTTTTGAGGATTTAAGCACTTTATAATATTTTATAATAAAGCTTTTGTAATAAAATATTGTTTACTTATTGTTAAAATATGAGAGAAAATATTATTTCTTAGAATTTTATATAACGCAGCCTTAGAATATTTTCTTTGCCTCTAAGTTAAAAGCGTTTCCTCGACCTCTCTCGAAAGTTATGCAATATTTGAATGGTTCAATAAATATGAATACCTTTCAGCCAGATTCGAAGAAATTATATGTAAGTGCAGTACCATTCCAGTACTTTTATAAAATGTTACTGTAGAAAGCTTTGTCCAAAAATAAAGAAGTAAAATATTTTTGAGTCTTTTCTCAATCTTTTCCTGTCTCAGATGTGATTAAATTAATGAACTTAATAGCTGCACAAATTATTTTCATTCTACAGCGTCAGGGAAAAGGTCATCTTTGTTTCAACCCATTCATGCACCAAATTTGACGCTAATTAGGAAGTCAAACTCATTAATTAAAACACGAAGAGCTTGAATTCAAATTATAAACAAATTCTTTTAGAAAATAAGTCTAGGTGCTTCTAATGACGATAAACAAACCTTAACAAGTATTTATAGACATAGGCTGGAGACTATTCCTTTAAATTTCCTGGCTAGGTGCCTGCTTGCTACTGAGAATGACATTAAACTTCAAGTTCCTGTCCACAGAGCATAAAATTACACCTTATTAACAAAATTTAAATTTCAATTTAACGAGGAAGGCAATCTAATCCTCAAATTAAATAGAGATAATTGTGTGTCTTAATCTCTAGGTTTTATGGTTAAAAATCACTTAAATTTAAAAGCTGTAAGATTAAAGAATTTATCAGAACCTACAATTTTCCTTACTCACTATTTATATTAAAACACGAAAAAAGAATTTTTACCTTGAGAATGATGAACTGCTATTCACTGCTGAGTAATCCTTCTTGAAAACACTAAAAACTACTTAATAGTTAAACACTTGTTTATTTTGACAACTTCCCCACCCTACTGTTTCTACATTCACAACCCGCCTTTTATTTCCAATTCCTTACAAATTTCAAGAGCGAAAAGACTTATTCTTTCAAGGGGTTGAAAATTGAAAGTTGTAAAAATTGAAAATTGCAAATGATAACTCGACCAATGTCAATTCGTTCAATTCACTTTCCACTTGATTCTTTTATTTTTCATTCATTTAATTTTCACTTGTTTCGACGGATTTTTCAGTAAATTCCGTTCTTTCAAAGATCATTGTCACACAAAATACATCGTTATTGTTTAATCACGAAACCCGTTATGTGAAATACGCGAAACCGAATCGAGGAAATTGAGGGGTGAGATTGATCGATTTCGCTAGGAGGTACAAAGAGCAGACTCGTTTCTAAAAATCACTCCCACGTGAAACGAGATGTGGATATTCGGTAATTTGGTAACGAGACACAAAACTCTTTGAAACTTGATATTGTTTGCTGCGTCGACTCAGAAGGGATGCAAAACATCCGCACGCTTCCCGGCAACTGAACATTGCTCAGACGCCGCCAGCACTAGGGTCTATAATCGCGCATGCGATGGAAACAAACCGTAAAGAAAAATAGTGCAATCTAGTCTCTATTCTATTCAGCTTCCGGTAATAGAAATGTGAACGCTTATTTGTTTTCCCTGCAATCGACAGGTACGTAAACAAGAAAGGAAAATAACACTTCTCTCACTGCTAATGCATTGACGATGAATAAAAAACGTTTCCCTGATTCAATTAAGCATCTAATTGAATTACTTAATCAGAAATCAAAATATTAGATATAATAAATAAAGAAATATATACGGTTTTATAAAGTCTACTGTTTGGGCTGAAGTATCAGACGTCTAATCTGACGGTAATTAATTTTTTTTTCTTTTCTTAACTGACAAGGATAATACAAAGAAGGTAAAAAAAAAACTACAGTCCTTCATAAAAACAGATTTTCTTATAACACATAATTTTCTTACTAAATTGTGTCATTTTTGACGAACTCTGATCGAAAGGTATTATCAAAGGGTGATAGAAAGTTATTTTATTTTATTTTAATTACTTTTCAAACAGTGCCACAGTAGAAAATTACTGCCCGAAAAATTGAGTTTCTTATGTAGACAATTTCGAGTTGTCAATTTTGGTAACGTTTAAAAGGGAATTAAATTAGATTAAAATTAGTTAAATACCCTCTCTACGTATGGAAAACTGGTCACTATCCCATCAAGATTAAAAGACTATTCTGAATTCATTATTCGCAATATTTCTTTACTTAACTTGTTAATTTTCAGAAAACAACAATCTTACTATGAAACAAGCAGTTTTAAGGAACTTTTAAAGTATTTCAAAAGAATTCACGGAAGTTTCAAAATTTTGGAGTAATTCAAAGACTATTAAATAATATTAAATAATTTGGAAGGATTTTTAAAAGATTTTAAGTGATTTTAATGAATTTAAGAGGATTTCAATAAATTTAAAGTGATCCCAGGGAATTTAAAAAGATTTTTTTTTTATTTACAATATTTCAAAGATATCAAGATTTTCTAAAAGATTTTAAGAGAATTGAAAAAATTTTTTAAGAATTTTAAAAGAATTCAGGGGAGTTTTGAAATTTTGATGAATTTGAGAGGATTTCAAGAAATTTCAGCAGATCCCAGGGGATTAAAAAAGGGATTAAAAAAATTTTTTTTAATTTCCTTAAAGATTTTAAGAGAATTGAAAGAATTTTTAAAGAATTTTAAAGGAATTCAGAAGAGTTTCAAGATTTTATAGTAATTTAATAATTTTATTAATTATTTCCAGGGATTTTAAGCGATTTCAATAAACTTCAAGTGATGTTAAAGAATTTTTCAGGATTTTAAAAAACTTTAAGGAATTTAATGATTTTCAATCATTTTCACAGGATTTTTAAATTTCCACAACATCTTAAAGGATTTCAAGTTTTAGATAATTTGAAGAGATTTTAAGTGATTTTAAGAAGTTTAAAATGATGTCGAGTGACTTATTTATGGAATTTCAAAAAAAAATTTTAATATTTTCAGGCCTGTCAATTATTTTAAAATATATGTAAATATTGTAGGGGATTTTTAATGTTGTAAACAAATTTCGAAGGATTTTAAAAGAATATTACAAACATTTAAGAATTTTCAAGAAATTTCAGATTTCAAATAATTTAAAAACAAAAAATGTTTTTGGATTCTTTAAAATCTATTAGATCCCTTGAAATCTACGGAAATTTGTTGAAATCCCTTGAAATCATTTGAAATTTTTGGAAATTCTTTGAGAATAGTTAAAAACTCTTGTAATCTTTTGAAATCTCTTTAATCTCAATTTATTCAGAATTAAGAAAAAAATATAGTCATAAAAGCAGCTAAAAGAAAATTTAATAATAATGGGTCCATATTTGACAATAATATATATGGTAGTTAATTTTTCAATATATAAATATAACCATCTTTTATATTTTCATAAATAATTAAGTGCATAAAATATCGGAAATTCCCTGGAAAACTCTTTAGTGCCCTGTCTCATTAACAATATTTAAGTTTTATTACATTATTTTAAAGTCGTATTACCAATGTAAGATTGGTATGAATGAGATATAACTACTATATATATCATTGAATTTTTATTGAAAAAATAAATCCCTACCAGGGCCTCGTCATAACCCCATTTTAAATAGGGCTAAATGTATCAATAATTCCAAGCAGTAATTGTTAATTTTGAGAACATTTGAAAGATATTTGAAAAAAAATCTTCTTAGTTTCTAACACCATTTGATAATTCCTTTTGATCAGGGTTTATCGCAATTAACACATTTAGTAAATATGTGTTTTATGAAAATAGGTTTTTATGAAGGATTGTAATTTTTGTTGTTGCTTAATGCGCATTTACATAATCTAAAAAATTGTTTTTGACCTTCTGTGTATGACATTCATCAGTCAAAAAATTTTTTTTAAATTAAATTTCGTCAGATTGGACCTTGTGGAAAAATTTTAGGGCAGACTGAAATTCAATCGGGGCCGAATTTAGTCCAGCTAATCTAAACTTTCTAATTAGGTCCCTATCAGACCCACATGCGAATCGAATTTAAACTTTTTTTTACTTTTTTCACTTTACATTAAACTTGAAAAAAAAGAAATATAAAAAATATAACTCGAAAAGCAAACTTCTAATTAGCATAACATTATACTGAAAAAAATGCAGCAATGGTAAAAAAATAATTTCTTTGAGTCTATTTAATTTTCGCAACCAAATTTTGTATGCTAAAAAAATATTATTTTAAATAATACTTAAATATTGAAGTATTAAATATTAAATATTGATATATATATATATATATATATATATATTATAGAACGATAACTTTGATTACACTTTTGTAAATGATTGACCCATTTTCCAACTTTTTTTTCCAAACCGTTCTTTCATCCTTCCTACTTTTTTCTGACACTTCGGACAAAGCGACCATCGCTTTTATGTTTCCATGAAATTTGATTATATCCAGCGCTGTAAAATTCATAACAATATTTATTCTGAACAGCACAACAAGCTCTTTACTGAATTTTGAAAAGCAATATTTCCATATTTTAACGAAGCTAAAGAGTAACGAGGTTAGAGAAGACAATAAATTTAAGCAGAGTGTTATGTGCAAATGTTGACAAAAGCATGGCATTGACAATTTCAATTTGAAGTGATTTAAATGCAGGGCAACAGAGTCACTTAAAACGACCTCGTTGACACAGTCAAATTCTCGACTGAAGTTGTGCTTTCGTTGGTAGTTGGAAAGTCCAAACAATTTGCTTATCGTAGCATCCACGATGGGCTGGGCCGTATAGCATGGAGCGGAGGACTCGAGATTGCAAGGGGACAGCATTTGCAACGCGTTGACGTAACGAATCTATTCGGTTGTTACAGCTGTCGAAACTATGAAATTCAATGCAGCGAATTTGCATGCTAATCCGGACGGCCGTAAAGCCATGTAGCGAGCGTTGGGATGTGTCTAAGTTGTAATTCAATGAAGACAGCACTGTTGCCACCGTAACCATAACTCTGTTAACTCGCGCTGCTAATGACTTTACCAACATACATGTGATCAATTCCGCTTATAACTTCCGATGTAGGGTAAACACGTTTGATCAAATTATATATTATTTCCCTCTGGTGTATACTATTTCGATTTTCAATACTTCAAGTCTAAAGCAATAACGACTTTACGAAATTGATTGGAATTTTAGACATATTAAAGGATTTTATGGTAATTCAAGGAATTTTGTGATTT
>JAUESI010000003.1:2374596-2385168 GCA_032275145.1 Synergus laeviventris
ATCCCTTGTTTATTCTCGTCTATACCTTTCGTTTTAAAAAAGTAGTTATTTGCAATTAATTTTGGGTATATGGGAGACGTGATCTTAAAACCTGAACACAATGGAAAACTGTAAACCTGTAACATAAACTCAAAGATGATTCTGTCCTTTTCTATCATATTGCCCTATCTTTTTATCTCTTTACTTCCAGCAGGGAGTTGCTTATCCACTTAGAATACTGCCCTCTTTGTGGCTACGGTACTGTCGAGCGAATTGCGGATTTACCCTAAGAGGGCAGCCTAAGAACTTAATATAATGTTCTTATAAAAAAGATGTTTAAATTTTAAACCATTTATTTCACATACTATTTGTAACAAGAATTGTGAATTTTGTTTCACTAAAGAGTTTAAATCCTAGTGTTATCTTTACCAATCATCCAAAAGTTTTGAAGGTTCAAATAGACGACTTATATTCCTTTCTAATATTCTATTTTATCCAGAAATATTATTCCAAAACTGAAAATAAGAATAGGCATTACAAGCTACTTTCATACAGAATTATTCCTAATCCAAATGAATCCATGCTTCAGAACTGTTTCTGTCAATATACAATCAATAAATCAATGTACAATAATTCACTCATTTGAACGTTCAGAACCTTAACTAAATTTACCAATCTTGAAAATAAGCGACTTCAACATATACACCATATTTTCCAGGTCAGGCACATTCTTCACCATAAGACACAACACTAACAATTAAGTTACCTACTATTAATGGTCCACCTGAATATATTTTGAATTATATTTTCCCTTTTTGTATAAAGCTCAACAAATATTTTTTGTCAGCATGAGATACATATTACTGGCACTTTCACCATCTACAATCACTCTAATTGATTTAGTTGATAGTTCTAAGAGTAATATGATAATCCATTTTATGATACCTCACAACATACATACAGGAAAAAATTCTTATTTTAACGATGTATATAGCTGTATTTTTAAACTCCTGATTTTTCTTTTATCCAGTTACGAAAATAAGCGACATCAGCATAGACGCCTGGGCTTGTAGGTTGAGAACATTCGCCACCATAAGACACAACACCAACAAGCAAGTTGTCGACCACTAATGGACCACCTGAATCTCCTGAGCAAACATCAACTTCCGAAGTTCCAGCACATATTTCTCCTTCTTGCAGATCACCAAAATAATGAGATTTACATTCATCAGAGGCTATTAGTGGCAGATAGACCTTCTGTAGCATCAAAGGACTACCTAGTCCATTTCCTAAAACTCCCCATCCAGTTGCACAAGCCATAGTACCCGGAGTGATATTCTTTCCTCCATCATTCAGTTTGATTGCTTGGCGAGTTTTTCCATTCAGCTGAAATTTTGGATTCACTTTCAGTAGAGCTAAATCATTATGAGAAGCACCTTTGTTGTTATAGTACAATTCATGCACAATTATCTCCTCTATTTGGTGAACAATACCGTCTTTTGTTGAAAAATGTGAACCACTTCGTACTGAATACATCTGAGCAAAATAAGTTTTTATGCAATGAGCAGCAGTGAGAACCCAATCTTCAGATATAATGGTGCCTCCACAAGAGACAATGTTCCATGATATTCCTGTCTCTGTTATCTGTAATATCTGTGATATTTGTACAGATACCTGATAAGGAAATTCTTCAATATATGCGTCTTCTCCACCCATTATCCGCTGATCATTCTCTGAGAAGTTATTTCCTGCTTGTGGGTTTAAGGAAGAGTTCCGAAGAATCCTGTAGGCTGTAATCCAGAACGAAAGACATTCTTCTTAAAAAAAGGCTGTTGTGAAGAGGGAAAAGTAATTATGAAGTAGAGAACGGTTTTAGAGATTTTCAATTTTGCACATTGCAATTAAAATCCACACAATCCAATTGTGGATTGCAATTTTGTGAGCAATTGGATTTTAATTGTATGATATTATTGCACATTAAAATGTTCTGACAACTTATTTTTGTACCCAATCTTGATGACAAGGATTAGTTCTCAAATGTTTAGCATGGATAAAAAATAGTATTGATCACAGAATGTGCAGGCAGAATTTTTTAGTGTATTTGGTGTATGTGCTTGTGCAAATATAATTAATATTATATTATAATCTTTAGGTACGTTGTGTGAAGGTGCTTTATAAGATGTTTAGATAATTTTTAGAATAATTCTTACCATGATGCGAAGATATGCACTTTAAATATCCAATAAAATCGTTTGCTTAGCCATAATACAGATTTTTTAAATGAGTTTTAAAACAACTTTTAACACAAAACGCGAATATTATTTTTTAGGGTCACAGATATTCGCAGACGTAATTTAAATTGGCAGCACACACCTGATTATATCCTAAACAATATTGTAAAGTAAACGCAATTTTTACATATTGTAAACATTTTATAGAGGACTTTGGTATATAAAATATTAAGGGAGTAATGATCAATAATACATAGGAAATTTTTCATAATCATATTCATTAAAAATGGTGCTGGGTCGCAAATAATATGTATATCAAATACCATATAGTATAAGAAATAAGCTAAGGGTTCATTTCTAAAATTCAAGAAAATATGCTAAGATTCGTTTATCTGGATGTAAATTTTGATTGAAGTAGAAAAATAAACGTAACGTTGCAGAGAAAAAATGTCGGTAAGGTAGGGACTGGATAAGTAATAAATGGCCTTAAGTTAACAAAAATAATGTCACTTTATATTACAATTTTGAAGAAAACATCGAGAGAGAGAGATACTTGAAATCGTCTATTTATATATAGAAGAAGACTCACCATTAGTTGTGACAAGAAGAGTTAGAACAATAAAAATATTGATTTTCATTTTTCACGGATGATTAGAATCGAAGTGAAACTTGGAAGGAATGTAATGCATGCACTCTGTGTACCTTGGGTGTAACTCATTTATACCTTGCACTATTAATGTCATTGCCAATCGGTTTACGTAAAACCGATTTACGTAAAACTTTTGTTTTACGATCAGTCATTTTTATCAAAGTATTCTATTGTTGCTCGACAATAAAGATTGCTTCTGTCGCGATTAGAATTCAGCAATAGGTCTGCAATTTGAGATATCTGGTACTAACTCATCTCTAACAAGCAAAATTTAGTTAAACAGTTGCATAATTGTCCTTGTTATACATTTGCAAAATCTCATTATCAGTACTTCAAGAGAAAAAGCACCATAAACACATTTTAAGTTGACCAGTTCACAAGAATTGTTTAATATACATACATAATATATGTATTTAGGGAACTAATTGGAAGTTTAGGGAATTTGATAGAATTCTAGACAATTCGGCAAGAAATCTATAGGGAATTTATTGAAATTCTAGTTTATTTATCGCAATTCTGGTGGATTTATTAAACTCTAGTGAATTAAAAGCATAGGGAATTGAACGGAATCTAGAGAATTTATCTGAATTCTAGTATATTTAATAGAATTCTAGGGAACAATATTGAATTCGAATATATTTTTAGAAATTCTAGTAAAGTTATTGAAATTCAAGCATATTTTTTTAGGTTTCTAGCATGTCAAAAGGAACTACAATGCATTCCAATTAATTGATTGAATTCTAGTAAATTTAATAGAATTCTAGACAATTCGGCAAGAGATCTATAGAGAATTTATTGTAATTCGAAGCAATTCGAGGGAACTTTAATATAATTCTAGGAAAGTATATTGAATTGGAATATAATTTTAGAAATTCTAGTAAATTGATTGGAATTCCAGTATATTTATTGAGAATCGAGCATGCCCAATGGAACTGCAATGAATTCCAATTAATTGACTGAATTCTACTTAATTGCAGTGAATTTGGCGAAATTTTGTAGTAAATTTTATGGAATTCTACAGAGTTTATCTGAATTCTAGTAAATTTAATAGAATTCTAGGAAACTATATTAAATTCCAATATATTTTTGGAAATTCTAGTAAATTTATTGAAATTCCAGCATATTTATTGGGATTGCCCAATGGAACTACAATGAATTCCAATGAATTGACTAAATTCTACTTAATTACAGTGAATTTGGCGAATTTATTGAAATTCAATGGAACTGGATTTAGATTGAGATCCTAAGTATAAAATTACCCGATCTCTGGATAAAATTTAATGAAATTTATGGAATTCCAGAAAATAAATTAAATTCTGATAAATTTATTTAAAATAATGCAATTCTAGTGACTGATAAAACATTAATGAAGTTCGCACAAGTGTCTAAATTCTAGGGAATTCTAGGGAATTAGAGCATTTTTATAAAACTTTTTTTGAAATACTAGTATAAATTCCTATAAATTCTAGTGAATTTATTTGAATTTTAGTCAGACAATTGCCCTAGCGAAAGTTTTTGATTCCTTCCGGAGTTTATATCCGAACCAAACTTTTTTATTCCGATCTAATCCGAAGGAAGTCTTCAAGTCAAAAATGAATCCAAAACTCATTCAAAATCAATCCAAACTTTTAATCTGAATGAATACGGTTAATGTTGATTCGGATGCAAATCCCGGAATGATTCGGAAAATTTCGGAATAAATTTCAATCCGAAACTTTTGTTAAAGTTACCTTCATCTTGAAACTTAAAAAAATGTCTATTGCATTTCAGTTTCCATATAACTCTTCTAATCAGAATAACTTTATTGTGATAAAAATTATTTAAACAATAATTTGCTGACACTATTTAATATTTCAAGGCTTACTATTTGGTTGATTCGGTTTTTGCAAATAAACCACGGATTTGCGAAATTCGCGTAATGTATGAAAGCAGAGAATATACAAAGGAGAATTGAGTTAGCCAGACAGGCAGTTGGATTAAAAATAAGTAAAGGGGAGCAGACAAGTTTCGTTCCTCTTGGGAAAATTAAATAAGAAAAATTCTTTGCAGACCTTCATTTTCATTCTTTTCTATTGTTGTTGTTATAATTGTATTATATTTTGACGATCTTTCATCATGAAGTATTGTCTGACATTGTTTGCGAAATTTATTAGCTAATGTTTTTTCGATTGTTCAATTTCTTTCTATTTCTTTTGGAATGCGGGGAGCTTTTATTGATACCTTGAAAGGCCTTTAAATATTTTTAAGCTTCACGGTCTAGAATTAGAGATTCATAAAATGTGTAGAGCAAAGTAATTGCCATTACGAATTCCGTTTGCGTATGGCCAGCATTCGATCTCGTCAAATAGCTTCCTCCATTTCCGTAAATGCCGGCTCAGTTGAATGACATCGCTCGATCGCTCCTCAAAAGTCTGCACATAAAATATAGCGATAGCTATCCTGCTTGCTTATATATAAACGTGATATAAACTCTACAAATGTCAGTGTAAATGATCGTAAAAACGTAAACAAGATGTGTTCAGAATACGTGCATCTCATATAAAAAATTCAGCTTGCTATACAAATCTTCTGACACTTTCCATCCTTTTCAAATTTTCTTATCGCTTTTTTTTTCTTTGCCTGCCTTTTTAACAATATTTATGTCTTTATTTTTAAAAAAGGGAGTCAGAAATAAGCTCCAGAATAATAATTAGATGAAAGAACAGCTCTGTTGTAACTAAAAAGGTAAAAAAATTGTATATTTGAGTCTTTTTCTATCTTCTGGATTTCAATCTTCAGGCCTATTCTTGTCTATCCCTTTTTATCTCCTTATAAATTTCTAATCACTCTAATCTCTTTCAATCTTTTTCAATGTTCACTTCTATTATATCCCGTTCTATCTCTCACTTTAACACGTCCATATTTTTCTATCTATGTGTTAATCGGAATTCGCTCCTATCGCTTTCGATCCCTACTTCTCTATTCCTTTCTATTTCTCGTCCATTCTCGTCTATACTTTTTTATCACTTTGTCAATATCAATTCGCTCCTATCTCTTACAATCCCCACTTCTCTATTCCTTTCTATATTTCACCTATTATTGTCAATCCCTTTCTATCTTCTAGTCAATCTCAATTCGCTGCTATATCTTCGAATCTCTAATTCTCCATCCTTTTGTATCTTCATTCCAATCCACATCCGCGCCTATCTCTTTCAATATACTCTTCTCTATCTCTATCTATTTCTGCCTATTCCATTCTCTCTCTAAATTTCCATCCAAATTGAAATTGCTCCTATCTCTTTCAATCATCACTTCTCTATCCCTTTCTATCTTCGGCCTATTCCTATGCATCTCTTTTTATTTGGTTTTCAATCACAATTCCCTCCTATCTCTTTCAATCTCCACTTCTCTATTCCTCTCTATCCCTCGCCTCCTCATGTCTATCCCTTTCTATCTCCTTATCAAATCCCGCTAACTCCAATTGCTTCAATCCGCACTTATATTATATCCCTTTCTATTTTTTGCCTATACTCGTCTATCTGTTTCTACTTGCTTGTCAATCGAAATTCGATCCTACCTCTTTCAATCTCCAGTTCCCTATCCCTTCCTGTCTCTTTATAAATATAAATCCCATCCTACTTCCTTCAATATCCAGTACCTATTCCTTCCTGTTTCTATCCTATTCTCGTCTATACGTTTCTCTCAACTTGTCAACGAAAATTCACTCTATATCTATCCATCTCTCGCCTATTCTCGTTTATACCTTTTTATCTTCTTGTCAATCAAAATTCACTTTTATATCTTTTAATCCTCGCTTCTACTATATTCTTTTCTATCTGTCGCCTAGTCCGGTCTACTTCTTTCTACCTTCTTTCTCCATCTCAATTCGTTCCTATCTCTTACAATCCCTATTTTTGTATTCCTTTCTATCTCTCTCCTATTCTCGAATATACCTTTCTATCTTCTTGTCAATCAACATTCGCTCCTATCTCTTTTAATTCCCACTTCTACTATATCCTTTTCTATCTCTCACCTAGTCCTGTCTATTTCTTTCTACCTTCATTTTTCATCTCGATCCTCTCCTACCTTTTTCAATCCCCACCTTTCTATTCCTTACTATCTCTCGCTTATTCTTGTCTATCCCTTTCTATCTCTTGCTATCACTTTGTCAATATCCACTTCTCCATCTCCTTTTCTGTTTCCATTTCAATTCACATGCACGCCTATTTTTTTCAATTCGAACTTCTCCATCTCTGGCCTATTCCAATTTATCTCTTTCGATCTCCATCTGAATTAAAATTGCTCCTATTACTTTCGATCCTAACTTCTCTATCCCCTTCTATATCTCGCCTATTCCTTTCCATCTCCTTCTACCTCCTTCTCAAACAAAATTCGCTCCTACCTCATTCAATCTCCACTATCCCTTTCTATGTCCTTATTTCTATTTACTCCAATCTCTTTCAGTCACCACTTCGAATATATCCCTTGCTCCCTCTCTCCTAAAATCATGTATGTTTTTCTATCTCTTTGTTAATCTAAATTCGCTCCTATCGCTTTTGATCTCCACTTATTTATTCCTTCCTATCTCTCTCCTATTATCGTCTATACCCTTCTATCTCCTCGTCTTTCAAAATTTGCTCTTATCTCTTTTAATTTCTACTTATCTATCTAACGAGAGATCTAAAAAGATCTCTCGTTTATTCCCACCTATGATTTCACTTCTCTATCTCTATCCATCTCTTGTCTATTCCAGCCTATCTCTTTCTATCTCCATCTTAATTCATTTCGCTCCTATCTCTTTCAATATCCATTTATTTATTTCTTTCTATCTCTCTCCTATTATCGTCCATACCTTTATATCTTCTGTCAATACTGTATTCCTTCCTATCTCTCTTCTATTTTCATCTATACCTTTCTATCGCCTTGTCATCTCTATCTATCTCCCGCCTATTCCAGCCTATATCTTTATATCTCCATCTGAAATAAAATTGCTCCTATTTCTTTCGATCCTAACTTCTCTATCTCTTTCTATATCTCGCCTATTCCAGTTCATCTCGATCTATCTCCTTGTCAATCAAAATTGACTCTATAGTATTAGAATACTCTATAGATTGGTGTGGATAGGGAAGGACACATTTGGATACATTTTTTCTTTCTATTTCAATCCTGAAGATTGAAAAAGATTCAAATAGATAGACTTTCTATCTTTTGATTTCCAACAGGGAGGTTTAAATAATCTTGAAATTTGACCAAAAAAAATGTTGTTTCTCGACTTATGCAAATATATTACTTCGGTGTTTCGCCAGTGAAAGTTTAGAAGATGTCCAGTTCCGTCACCAGCACAAAGGGTCGGTCGCCTGTTATTCTTTGCGGACATTCCGTTTGTTTGTAGTTGTTGTAAACCTCTGGGAGGGATCACCATTGTCTGGACAGATTGGATCTTCCGCGATTTACGGTACTAAAGTTCGTCCTTTCAGAGATTTGATTCTATATCTGTCGTAATAATTTAATTACACGTCTGCTTTGGAGACGTGCCTTGTTTTCAGAATTAGAAGTTGAGAGGAACTAAACTAAACAGCTAAACTATACGATGCTTCTTGATGGATTCTAAAAGTTTTAATCAAAGCTCGTTCCATGACAAATCAAAACTGGCTTCAAGCAAGCAACATTTAATTTTATTTCCTTCTGTCTTCCTCGTAATATTTTTGTTTTAGTGATAATTGCATTATTTGAATTATTTTATTTCTATTTCAATTTTTAATTCTTGGAATGAAAATGCTCTTGCTTGGAACTCTTGTGAAAGCAAAAAGCTGTTCAATCAATACGCGACATACATCGACCACGGGTATGACTCTGTCGAGAATCTCGTGAAGTGTCGAGCACATTGATGCGCGGAATTGAAAGAAATACAAGAAGGAAAGAACGAGGAATCTTGGTTCGTTTCTGTGGCATGGAAGTGAAGCCACAAATAGCTCTGCAATAAAACTTAAGCTCGCCACCACCAGCGGAAGCTTTGAGCTTACATCGCCATCCTCTTCATCTTTTGCCCCGTTGAAACTCTTTTACCGCTCTTGGTTTACACGAGTCCCGAAAATAGCTGTACTGAGGGCTTTACGCTGTACAGAGTTTGGAAGTACCCACAACTTTCGCCTCAAGTAAGAGAAGCCAGTCGGGTGCACTTAGGCGAAGGGTACACTTATCCTAGTAGCAGGGAGAGTCTGCGGTTCCGTCGAAGTCGAAATTACAGTTTTAATGGAAACCTGGACTTGGATCTGGTCTTCCACTTGATAAAGGGAGGGAGGACCCATGAGCGAATTTCACCAACTGTATCCGAAGTTCAGAAGAACCTTCATGGATTTCAGTGCCGAAAATAAGTCGCTTCACCCTCCTTGGGATATAAAAGGTACCTGCGGGATAGGGCAAGTTGATTTGCGGGTTCCGTTAAAGGCTGACTATAAACCAAGAAATGCTCCCCTAGGTTAGATGAGGCACGTGAGGTATTAAATTACCGGTTCGTTCAACGAGGCTGTAATTTAAGATGTCCTATCCAGATATTTTAGGTATCTCTCATCCCAATGTGATTTCTTCCACTTTAGCTAAACATTCAGTGCTTCCCTTCCCAGTACATGGAGAGATATCGATGATGATATCAAATAAGTTAAGGGGCTTTTGAAACCTTTTTATTTTAACAAATAGGACATCTTATACATTGTGATCTGATATATTTGATTTTTTTGATGATGAATTATTTTTATTGAATTTTCATGGTTAAAGTAAAGAGATAGAAATCATAGTTTTTTCCAGCTCCTTCTATCTCCTTTCATCTCCATATCAATCCACATCAATTCCTATCTCTTTCACTTCCAACTTTTCTATCTCTTGTCTATATCTCTCTATACCTTTCTTTCACCATTGTCGATCACAGTTTTCTCCTATCTCTTTCAATTTCCCACTTCCCTATTCAATTTCAATTCACATCCACGCCTATCTCTTTCAATCCACAGTTCCCTATCTTCATCTATATCTCGCCAATTCCCGTACAGAAATTACCCCATTTTGCCCTATTTAAAATGGGGTTATGACGAGGCCCTGGTTGGGATTTCTATTTTCAATTAAAATGTTTTTATACAATTAGGCATTTATGGGACAACAATATAATAGTAACATCTGATTAATACCAATATTTTTGATAATGAAACAGGGCATTGAAGAGTTTTCCACATCAAATTCTAACATCGGAAAAATTAGAAAATTTCCAATATTTTCGACACTTCATTATTTATGAAAATATAAAAGATGGTTATACATTTTATGATTGTATATTTTCATAATTTTTATTAACTATAGATTTAAAGAGATTGCAAAGGATTACAAGAGATATTTTAAACAAACCAAAAAAATTTTTTGTTATCAAAGTAGGTACTTCAAAATCTTGAATTTTTTGAAATTCCTTAAAATCACTTGAAATCTCTTGAAATTCTTTCACATTCTTTGATAACTCTGAAAATTCTTGTAAATTCATTTTTATAGAATTTTAAAAATCTTTTGAAATTGTTTAATATCATGAAAAACCCCTCACAGTATTTGCAAATACTTTTAAATAATTGTAAATCCTTAATTGATTTAATCTTCTTTTAAAAGCATTTAAAATTTTTTAATAACATTTTAAATCCTTTGAAATACTTGAAATGTCATGTCATTCCGTCAAATACTTTAATATCACTTGAAATCCTT
>JAUESI010000003.1:2386749-2396961 GCA_032275145.1 Synergus laeviventris
TTTCGATCCCCACTTCTCTATTCTGTCGTATATCTTGTCTATTCTCGTCTAAATCTTTCTATGCCCTTTCGATGCCCACTTCTTTATTCCTTCTTATCTCTTTTCTATTCTCGTCCATACTTTTCTATCTCTCTACTATTCTCACCTATTCTATACCTTCTTATAGAAGAAATAGACATTAAAAGACATAGGGATAGACTGAGGGATAGAATGTAAATCCTTGAAAGAGATAGGAAAGTTCTATCTCTTTCTATTTCCTTACTTCCAACAGGGTTGTGCCAAACAAGTTTTCACTTCGTGGGAAACTAGATCAAGTTGTAACCTTATACGTTAAAAATAAAAAAGAGTAGAATACTGATTGAGAAATGATTGATGATTTTATAATCGGTTCTACTTCAGTACAATTGTCTTGAGAGCATCTTCTGGTCGAACCTCCAAAGTAGCTCTCGTGCCATGATTAAATGGCAGAGCTACACTACCATCGACTATGAGCCCAGAGTCAAAGCTCAGCGACTTAACTTTCAATGTTTTGCACTTTTGGATATCCGGAAGATCCTTAGGTTTTGGCCAAGAGTTTGCACGATATAATTCTCGAATCTTGTACGCTATCATCTGCTCTTCTGAAATAGATTTATCTTATAAGGCTTTGTATTTATTACTCGAATTGTATTTGCATGAAGTGTTTATTTTTTTTATATTTACCTGGATCGAAGACATAAAGATTGAGATATTTTTGTACGAGTAAGTCAGCTCTCTTGTCATCCAGCTGGAGGGCATTTTTCGTTGCCAGTGACACTATTGCTTGTATTGTTTCTCTTCCTTGAAAATTCATAGCCCGAAACCATGACCTCGATCCCGACCCAGTGCAAACGCATATTCCAGAGGATCGGAATCTGTATTCCTGAGGATTCTCGTCCACTTGAATAATCATCTGTGTTCCTTTTCCTGCCACGAATTCTCCAATAAAGACCTAGTTCAAATAAACCGGATTTACTCCATGTTTTTAACATTCAAATATTTTTATCGGATCGTTTCATTTTCGATTACGAACTTCGTTTAATGCAAGCCAGGGAAGAATCCTGATCTGAGGTTGCAGTGCGTCAGCGAGTTTTCTCTCCGTTGACCGTATTAAGGCTCTACGACCATAAAATGCGTTCAGCGAGTCGTACGAATTTTTACGTTTAGAGTCTATTCAAAGCTTTCATCCTCACGAGCATGCATTTCACCTCAGAGCATATAATAGGTCATGCGAGTTACAACACTAAAAAAACTTTTCATGCACTGAGCAAATTGAATTTGAGAAATTACTGCATACTTTTTGAAGAGAATAAATTATAATTTGATAATTATTGCACTGACAGGATGTCTAGCAGACCGGGAAATATCCGAGAATTTGATTTATCAGGAAATTTTTTTTTTCATAACACGTAGAATCGAATTTTTTGTACTTTATCCTCCATGTTTATACACTCGGACGCCAAGATACTGCACGTTCTGGGATTAGAGGAGAAACAAGCAAACAAGAGAAAAGCAGAAGAGATATTCTGAAAGTAACTGCAGAGAAGGCTAAAATATTTCAAGACAAAATTGATCTTCGATTATATAATATGTAATATATGCACATCCCATGTAGAAATTTTGATGGGGTCCTGATGGGGTTCTCGCCAGTTTACGTAGTTCTATATTAATGTGGTGCTGATTTAGAGAACTGGAAAGGATTAAAAAACTATTCTGGATTCATTATTTGCTATATTTAACTACTTAACTAGTTAATTTTATGAAAATTTTCAAAATAGTTCAAGTGCGTTTCAAGATTTTAAAGCAATTAAACATTTTGTTAAGTTTTTCAAGGGATTTTAATAATAAGGATTTAAAAAATATTTCAAGCGATTTTAACAAATGAAAGGCGATTTCAAAATAATTCTCAAGCGTTTCAAGATTTTAGAGTAATTAAAAAATATTAAAGAATTTTCAAAATATTTCAAATTATTTTAAGATATTTAAGAGGATTCGAAGAAATTTCAAGTATAGAATTTAATAGGATTTTAAGAAAGATATTAAAGAGAATGTGAAGATTCAACGGAATTTAAAGTGATTTGAAAAGATTTCTCAATTATTTCAAAAGAATTCGGGAAATTTCAAGATTTTAAATGATATTAATTAATGTTAAAGGGTTTTCAAAAGATTTCAAGTGATTTTAAGTAATCTTAGGGGATTTTGAAAAATTTCAAATAATTTCAGCAACTTTAAAAGGATTTAAAAAATTTCCAAAAGGATTTCAAGAGAATTTAAAAAAATTTATATAGGTTTTAAGTGATTTCAAAGAATATTTAAATTATTTGAAAAGAATTCAGGGAAGTTTCACGATTTTGAAGTAATTAAAAATTTTTTTAAGTTTTTCAAGTGATTTTAAATGATATTTAATAATTAAATGGTATGAAACAATTTTAAAGGATTTTCAAAAGAATTCAAGCGATTTTAAGAAACGTACGGGAATTTAAAAAAATTTAAGTTTTCCAAAGGATTTTAAATGATATACATAATTCAAAAGATTTCAAGTGATTTTATGTTATTTAAATTATGCGATTTCAATAGACTTCAGGTTATGTTAAAGAACTTTTAAAGAATTGCAAAAGAATTCGAATTTTAAAAATTTCAGAGATTTTAGAAGATTTGAAGCGATTTCAAGAAATTTTAGGAAATTTAAAAGGATTTCAAGAGATTTTACGTAGTTTTAAGAAATTTAAAGCGACTTCGGGAGATTTCAAGTGATTTCAATTTTTTTAAAGGAATTTAAAAACAAAAGACAAAATAGTTTCAGGATTTTCAATTATTTAAAACTATGTGGAAATATTCTAAGAGTTTTTTAATGATATTGAAAAATTTCGAAGGGTCTTAAAAGAATATAAAGAAATTTAAGAATTTTCGAGAAATTTCAGAATTATCAAAACATGTGAAAGGATTTCAAGAGATTTGAAGTGATTTTAAGGAATTTAAAAAAATTGAACATTTTAAGGTACCTACCTTGATAACAAAAAATGTTTTCTGATTCTTTGAAATCCTTTAAATTTCTTGCAATCTGCTAAATTTATTGAACTCCCTTGAAACCTTGTGAAATATTTTGAATTTCTTTAAAATCACTTAAAAACTCTTTTCATCTGTTACAATCTCTTCAAATATCTAATTATTAAAAATTATTTTTCATAAAAAACTGTTTAAAGTTCCTAGAAATATCTCCGTGTTTACCAATAATACACATATTAGTTAATTTTCCATTGTTTACATATAACCATCTTTAATATTTTCATTTTCACTAAAATGTGAAAAATATTAAGACTTCAGTATTTTTCCCGATGTTTGGTTTTGACGTGGAAAACTCTTCGATGCCCTGTTTCATTATCAACAACATCTAACTTTTATTACATTATTTTATTTGGGAATTACATTATTTAAGTTGGGAATACCAATTTAAGTACTAATGAGATATTACTACTATATCGTTGCCCCATAATAATTACATAAGAATATATTGATTGAAAATAGAAATATGTAGTTTGGATTAATATTTATCACTTATAGATTAAGGATAAGTTTAGCAAGTGTAAATAAATCTTTTTTTTTACAATGTAAACTTTGAATAATATGTATATATTATTTTTAAATTTTAATTTCCATACGCTAGTTATAGAACAAAAATATAATCAGTTTTAAATTGGTAGGTGAAAGAAAAAAAATGTGTTCGGTAAAAAACCAGGAAAAACCCGTGTGTAAAAAAAACTGGATGGCTAGACACCCTGATTGATGTGCGAAATTCCAAAAGTAATAATAAAAATAATGATATATATTGTAATAGGCAATATTAAATTAATGTGAGCAAAAACATTGAAATTGATTCTTTAACGTTTTTCCAAGAACCTACTCTATTCTTCTTTCTCCTTGCGTGCGGTTTTCTTCATTTACGAGAAAGGTTTGACTGTAAAGACCTCTGCCATACATCACGGTGCGAATACGACTTCTCATAACAAGTTTGTAAGCTCCAGCGAATAGTTTCTCAAAAGCGTTTTCGACATTTTCAGTATACTCAACTGGTAGGGTAAGATTACTTGGAGAATTAGTTGGATTAAAACCCATCAATGGTGTTTTATTGTCTCTTATTAATTTTGAAGTTACAAGAAATGTTCCCTCTCCTCCAATCGACATAACAAAGTCGGCCCAATGAATATATTTGGAAGCATCTGCGAGTCTAGAAGTTAATCTAAGTAAAATTAAATCCAAAGACAAAAAAATTATATAATCTCTTTACCTTTTGGTAAAACGAAAATCAATTTTCCACTTTCGAAGAACTTTAGTCACTTTGCCTTCGAATGCAAGTTGTGAACGATGCTCATATAATACTTTGATGGGATCCTTTCCTTGTTTTCTTAATTGCTCAATAAGCTCTTTTTCCTTTAAGTCTGGGTTTCGAAACTTGAGGAACTCGAAAGTGGTAAGTTTTGATACGATTAGAACTTGACGGGGAACCCAACGACTCATGGTAATCAATCAATAAATACTGAGGTTATATTTTTAAAGGTTAACAAATTTGCAATCGAGTTCAGACTAGATATATTCAGATTGCATTTCGGTTTCAGGTGCAATGGCATCTATCTTCGCAGGCTTTAACTAAATATAATCATTCTAGGTCTACTGGTTGCAAATGATTATTTTTAGTTCGTAGACACTAAGTAGGTCAGTGCAGAGAATCTAATAAGAAATGTAGACCTTTTTGCATATATATATATATTAGCTTTCTCAAAAAATAAAGATTGGTTTTACTCTTTTTATTTGTTGCCTTTCTTTCTTTCAGTCTTTTTATAAGTTTTATATCATTATGTGACAGATTTTGTGGAAATATTTTCCAGATGATCAAATTAAATTTCGAAGGTCCATTATAATTAACAGCAACCACCACAATTTGAGTTATTACCACCGCAGTATTCATGTCCTTCTCGTCTTTTATAGTTTCTCGGGAAACTGCATCTCCCACCTACTGAACCTGCACAACTATAGATTCCTGCACAAGACTGGCCACCGCAACCACCGCTGGGACTAAAGTTTCCACAGGACTGACATTTGCATCTATCACAAAAACAAATAAGTGGAGAACTAGTTATAAAGTTGTTCCTGCGAGTTATTTGAAAACTGGGAGAAGCTTCTGAAAAGGGTTCATTTCTGATTTTGTTGAAATTGCGTAGGCCTAAGTATTTTTATAGGCTGATTACGAATATGATGGTGAAAATTGGCGACTAGTCGATTTTCCTGGTGAGACCATGAGAAAACCATAAGTGAGTAATAGTTTCCGAGAAGATCAGTGATACATCGACTTTCAGAAAAAACCCTATAAACCATGATTTACGTTTACCATTTCTCTTCATCATTTCCCTTTACAATGATTTTCGTATACCATTTCTCTTTACCATTTTTCTTTGTCATTTCTCTTTACCATTTTCTCTTTTCCATTTTCCTTTACCATTTCGCCTCACGATATCACTTTACCATTTCCTTTTACCATGATTTCCCTTTATCACTTACCATTATAATTTCCCTTTACATTTCCCTTTACATTTCCCTTAACCATTTTCCTTTACGATAACTCTTTACCATTTTCCTTTACTATTTCCCTTTACGATATTACTTTACTATTTCCCTTTACGAGATCTCTTTACCATTTCACTTTGCCATTATTCTTTACCATTTCCTTTTACCATTTTGCTTTACCATGATTTCCCCTTTACCATATCAATTTATTAGTTCCTTTTACCAGGATTTCCCTCTGTTATTTCTCTTTACTATTACTTTTTACCATGATTTACCTTTGCTATTTTCCATTTCCATTTCCCTTTACCATATTCCTTTATCACGATTTTCCGTTACAATAATATTCTTATATTCCAGCTTGTATGCAAAATAAAAAAAAATGTTTTAAACAAAAGTTGTAGATCTCGTTGAAATATACATTTTTTGTTTTAAAAATTTATTCTACGAGTGATAGTTTACGAAAAAATCAGGGATACATCGACTTTTATAAAAACAAAACCCATGAACCAAAGAAAATCATTATAAAAGAAATAATTTTAAAGGGAAATCATGGTAAATGGTGTAGAGAAATGGTAAAGGAAAATGGTAAAGAGATATTTTAAAGGGAAATGGTAAAAGAATATGATAAACGGAAATGTGAAAGAAAAATGGTAAAGGGAAATCTTAAAGAGATATCGAAAAGGGAATTGGCAAAGGGTAATGGTAAAGAGATGTCGTAATGGGAAATGATAAAAGGAAATGGCAAAGGGAAATCATCCGGTAAAAGGAAATGGTAAAGGGAAATGGCAAAGGGAAATCATGGTAAAAAGAAAATTTAAAGGGATATGATAAACAAAAATGGTAAAGGGAGATGGTAAAGAGGAATGGTAAAGAGATATCCAACAGGGAATTGTCAAAAGATCAGAGATATTGTAAAGGTAAAAGGAAACCATAAAGGGATATGATAAACAAAAATGTTAAAGGGAGATGATAATGGGAAATGGAAAAGTAATATCGAAAAGGGAAATTACTAAGGAATATGATAAACATAAATCGTAAAGGGAAATGGTAATGGAAAATGGTAAAGAGATACCGTAATGGGAAATGATAAAGGGAAATGGCAAAGGGAAATCATGGTAAAAGGAAATGGTAAAGGGATATGATACACAAAAATGGTAAAGAGATATCGTACAGGGAATTGACAAAGGGAAATGGTAAGAGATATTGTAAAGGGAAATGGTAAAGGGAAATACCAAAGGGAAATTTTGGAAAAGGGAAATGGTAAAGGAATATGATAAACGGAAATGGTAAAGGGAAATGGCAAAGGGAAGTCATGATAAAAGGAAACGTTAAAGGGATATGGTAAACAAAAATGGTAAAGGGAGATGATAATGGGAAATGGTAAAGTAATATCGAAAAGGGAAATATAAAAGGGAAATGGCTAAGGAATATGATAAACATAAATCGTAAAGGGAAATGGTAATGGGAAATGGTAAAGAGATATCGTAATGGGAAATGATAAAGGGAAATGGCAAAGGAAAATCATGGTAAAAGGAAATGGTAAAGGGATATTTGAAAAGGGAAATTATGGTAAAATGAAAGTTGATGTATCACTGTCTTTATCGGAAACTACTCGTATCATTCGTAGAATAAAATGCTTCAAAGAAATGTGTATTTCGATAAGATTTACAACTTTTGACTGAACATTAAAAAAAATTTTGCATATTACCTGAGATAAATGCAAAAAACCATGATTATGCTTTTTTCTTGGTTTTCCATGAAAATCGACTAGTCGCTATCATATTTCTAATCTAACATATTCGTAATCAGCGCATCAAAATATACATATATCAAGGAAATCGGAGGTGGACCCTTTTCGGAAGTACACTGGAAAACTGAAGTCAAGACAAAAAGCCATAGAGGAAATATGGTTTGCTTACATGAATCGAAAGTAACATGTACATATAGTATAGTCTTACTTGCAAGGAAGTGGTGATTCCTTCTGACTTTCAGAATAGTCGCTGCTTCTTCCTTCGGGATTATCAGCACGTGCAGGACCACCACCGTGCCCACCACCACCACAGGGACAGCATCCCTTCTCAGCGGGATCAGAATTCTGACCACTAGGATCCGATTCTTGGCTCAAAGGTGGTTGGTAAGGTGGAACAGGATACGGAAGAGGAGGATACGATCGTCTTGGAGGACCACTTTGAGGATAGGAACACGACTTTGGCGAACTGAGCACTTTCGGCTTTGTGTAATTCTGCCGGGACATGGTCGTCGTTTCAGATCCCCAAAATCGTTGAGAATCCTCAGCAGAGTTTTGGTATTCGAATGGCAAAGACTCTCTGCAACCACCACATCCACCACGAAATCGTACGTCTTGGATTTGGTATCCACTACGGGATCCTCCACAATCTTCGCAAAACTGCTGATTTTCTGGCTTTACTCGGAATTTCTGAGAGTTCTTGGTATTATTGCATGTAGAGCACATCTTTAGAATAGTATGTATCCCAGATTGTTAGACCACTACCAAAAATTGAAACGAAACTACATATTTTTATCCCTTGGACAGCAGTTAAAATTTGAATTAATTTGCAAGATAAATAGAAATTACATTAGAAAATCAGAATGAATTAAAAGGAAAGTCAATTCTTTTGTCATTTCTTTTACTAAAACTCTCCGACTTTCGACTCGATGAAGACCTTCAATTGAAAGTCTTCAAGTGTAATATTCGCACCCTATTATTTTTTGCAGCAGCACCTGTTGAGGACAGTGCCGCAACCTCTTCCACAACGACAGAATTTTTCACCATTATTTCTCATTCTCTTCTCGAGTTTGTCTTTTACAAGCAGAGCTTTATCATTTCTACATTCTTTTGAATCATTCTTTAGAATAACCCTTGGAGTCTGATTTTTGCAGTATTTCTCATCTCTTGTCACCTTTGCATCTTTTTTACTCTTCGTCAATTTTCGGAATGATTCACGAGCTATGAAAATACTTTTGTATAGATCAAGAGTTTGAATGATCATTTGATCGAAAGGATCAGGGTATGTTAAGTATTTGCTTTCTCTTTGCGTAGTCGGGGAAGAAAAGTCAAGTTTCTTTCCTTTTAAAGCGGTCGATGTCGCTTTGAATTCTTTTTCATTAAAGTTATTTTCAATCACATTTGAAAATTGGGAACAGTATAAAAGTGAATCAGTACTGCAGAGTTTTGAAACTTGTTTGGTTTTCCTGGGTTTCTCAGAATTTTCATAATTTATGTAGATACTTGTATCAGATCCAACTGCTGCATCGACATTTATGTTACAAACAGAAATCTGCTTGTCGATTTCCGCAGGAAAGGATTTACACGTTATAGAAAAATCCTTCTTCCTCCCAGGCTGTAATGAGAGATGCGGAAAACAATTTTCCATTCTGTTGCAAATGAAACTTTCTTTTCTCGAACTGAATTTATTCTAGAAAACTTTCTCCCTTAATTTCGAACCAACATGCTCTACTATTTTCAATCCATTTTCATTTTCAACTTTCTCGAGAAAATCTTCTTCTCGGAAAAATTTATCTCTTGCGATTCTCTACTTTCGTCTTCGATGTTCTGTCTTCAATATTGTTGACTTCTTTGGCAGTTTAATTGCATTCTGTAATTCTTATGAGGCTTTGATTATCTACAAATTTACCTCTATTTTTTCTCCAACGCTGATTTAAAAGTTTACTTCCCTCAATCCAGAGACGAATTCCACCTCGAGTTCTTGTTAAACCATTTATGGAGATCTGCAAACATATTATGATGTGAAAAAATACAAGACAAAGAATATGATTAAGATTTATTCATATTTAATAAACAATTAAGTAATTAAAAATTAGACATGTAACTTTAAAAACAATTTTGTTATTTATTTTGATGAAGTTTAATTTCATCCTGGATATTGAGAGAAATTCATTATACAAGGAGATTTCTTAATCCATTTTTCCTGAACAAGAATAAGAAGTATAACCTTGTTGGAAGTACAAAGATAGGAGTCTATCTTTCTGAATCTTTTTCAATTCCCAATGTATCCTTCCCAATTCATACCAATCTACTCCTATCTCTTTTTTAATCAACAATAACCTCTTTTATTTTGAATTTGCGCTTTTCTATCTTTCTGTAATATTCGTTTATCTTCGCCAATCATTTTCTATCCTCCACCTATCTACGCCAATCTTTCCTCATTCTTCGCCTATTCAAATAAATCTTTTTCTATGCCTTTTGCAATCAACTGTTGAGCCTATCCTTTTCAATGCATACCTTCCTATCCATGTCTATCCTTTATCTAACCACCTCTATCCTTTTCCATCTTTTTTACAATATATTAGAAAGCCTATCCTTTTCAATCCATTACATGTTATCCATATCTATCCTTCTATAATAATTTCAATCCTTTTCTATCTCTCTTGAAGTATATTAACAAGTCTATCCATTTCAATCTTCACCTTTATATCCATGTCTAACCTTTAGCTAATGATGTCTATCCTTTTCTGTCTCTTCTAAAATACCCTGTTTGAAGTTAAAAGATAGAAAATATCTATAAAAAAATGTAACAAAATGTATCCTTGCCTATCCATACGAATCTATTTCTATCTCTTTTTTATTCTACAATAGCCACTTTCCTATTCAAT